>JAJOOS010079872.1:0-35310 GCA_029582725.1 Solanum chiquidenum | reverse complement strand
CATTTTAACACACATTATTGAGGATTAACTCCAGCTATTTCTCTCTCTTTTCTCTTAAGGATTAAACAGCAGCCTTAAAGTTCTTCTAGGGTTCTTGACGAAACCCTAATCTCTGCAAGACAAGGTAAGTGAAAACACTTATGGATTTAGCTTAATTCTCCCATGGATGATTAGGAAAACATGTTATTCATGCTCAAGTATAATAAAGGCATAATATTTCCAGAAGCTACTGCTCACTTCCTTGGTTATTAAGATACTTTTCTCTTCTTCTTTGGTTTAAGTGTGAAGGAAAGTTGAAGTTCTAGAGAAAATCAAGTTATAAGGAGAAGTTGCAGAAATTGAGGTAAGGTGACTGCTCCATTTTCTTTCTCCTTATGTATGAGTTTGAGTGAGGAATTATGGGTGTTGTCATAAAAAAGCTCAAGGGGGTGGTGAGTTCAATAGTTGGTTGTATGATAAAGAATATTTGAGGCTGTTTTATGTGTATTATGGTTGGTGCAGTTTGGGTAATCTTGGAAAAGGATATATAATGTATGTATTGGGCAGAGAAGGAGGGTGTGGTGATACACATTGTTTTAAGGGTTGTATGGGCTCATTATCCGTCAAAGTTAGCTACTGTTGTGATAGCTGCTAATTTAAATTTATCACGACTTACAGATTAACACCTAAAAGGGGAGGCTGAATCTTGATAGTTATATTGGTCAGAGAATAAGGTATGTAAGGCTATTCGATTCAATATTCTTCGGCATGAAATCTGATACTTGGGATTAATATCAATATGTCACGCCTCAAATCTCATTAAGACGGACTGGCACCCGATGCCCTAAAGGCCCGAGAGAACCAACATGTAACCTGTGTTTACTATGCATATAACTATGACAATCTTGTGACAAGTTCACATAGGATGCAACGATACAAACCAACATAAGTAGACCCAAAACCTATATACAAGACTTGGCCGTTGAGGCTACAACTGAACCATATACATAAGTCTACAAAGCCTATTAAAGATAAAAAAAAACTTAGAGTAGGTCGGGACAGACCCCGCCTTACTCTTAACTACGATACGATACCAAAATGAATCTACCAAGGACTCAGTAAGCTCCGAATCAATCTGGAGCTCACCAAAAGTAGCTGAATGTCATGTGCTCCTACCAAGGAGGTCTACTAGCTGAAGTACTTGTGCCTGCAGCATGAAATGCAGCATCCCCCGCGAGGGACGTCAGTACGAGAAAATGTACTGAATATGTAAGGCTATTATAAAATAAGAGTTCGAATGAAACTAAGTATTAATACATGTGTGCATAAATCAGAACAGAAGACCACCTTTGTTAATTCTTGTGGGATCATGTATGTTACATTCTTGTCTTTACCTTTCTGTGTGTTATGATCTTTATAAGGCATGTGATACGAATGACCAGCTGATCAGTGGTATAAGAGGATGACCCATGCTAGGCATTTTAACCCCTGGGATGCGGTCCTCATCATTACACAAATTGGGATCGGCCCATGCTAGGCTTTCGCCCCTGAGCTGCCACCCTTCTATACCAATTGGGATTGGCCCATGCTAGGCTTTCGCCCCTGAGCTTTCACCCTTAATTATTCTTATTGCTTTACTTAGATTCTTTAATCTTTGAGATTGCTGTTTTGGTGGTCATAATCATTTTTTATATTTGGAACTATGGACCAGTAGTAGAAGACATGAAAGTAATACTTCAAGGCAGTAACAATGACATAAGGAGCTATCTAATATCAATGCATTACCTGTGAGCTTAAATGACACAATTGACTTCAACTGACAAAGAGGAGGATTCACCAAACTTGCTTTTGCAAATAGCATTTCTATATTAGCACATAGGAGGATAATTACACAAGTATAGAGTACTGAACATATAATGAAGTAATTCTATACACTAAGGAGAGGGGGAAAATATTGTTAGATATTTGGAGATCATACGCCGCCACTATGTTTCCTTTACTAGGAATAGAAGTTAGGAAATTCACTTATTGATATTAATCTCAAGTATCAGATTTCATGCCGAAGAATCTTGAATCGAATAGCCTTACAGGTATAAACAAGGAATTTGTTCCTCGGTGAAACCCACTTCTGGAGTCCATTTATGAATCCAAGGAATAGAAAATTCAATGAAGAAATATATTTGTTCAATATTTTCAATGTAGCAGATATTATCTGTGTGGTATAATGTATTAAGATCGGGTGAAACTTTAACCCCTTCTTTATATAACTGAAGAAATGAGTCCAGTAAATTTTTTATAGTTGGACCATGGTATGACCACTAATTTAGAAACCAATTAGGGATTGGTTCTGCAAATATCTTTGCACAAATTTTTATAAACCAAGTATGCTTGTGTCTCTCATTATTGTATATGAGGACTTTATCAAAAGCATGAATATAGTCCCAATATGTAAAATTCATAGAGACTTTATTTAGGCTGATCTTCCCTTCCTTCATTGTGGAGATTTGCCAATCTTCAACAGATTAATCTGTTTAACTATCATTTTGGAGAAGTTATAAACATTCTCACTGGTGTTATATCCTTAAATGTGCTGAAATTCAGCACTACCGGTGCTTATCATAATTGTCTCATAATAAAATCGAGTTTCGTATGACTCACTCGGAAAATATAATTCGTTAACCAAATATCACTAGAATATCTTCCAGGGCTCTTCTTTCTGCTGAATATCAAAATTTTCTAAAAGAAATATCATTTCTTTCTTTGATATCTTTTCATATGATTTGATATCATGAACATCTTGTTTTGCTATGGATGCAAAGGTATCACCTTGCTTTTGAGATAAATATGCCGGTAGTTGTGCGTATAATGGATTATTTTCTGGAATATATTCCAGATGTATTGAAGAAGAAGCCTCTTTTGAAGAGGTTTTTAGATTTATCAAAGTCATCCCTCCTCTTTGTATAATTGTAGAGTTGGAAGAAGAGGATCCGTTTGACGATTTAGATGATCCTGGGGATGATCTTCCCTTCCTAGTATAACTTCCCCTTCCTCTGGCCTTGGTTACCCAAGGACGGTCCATCCCACAAACAAAACACTTCGTTTTATTCGAATGCATCATAGTAATCACTGTAGTAATAAGTTTCTTCGTTAAAATCGATGATTTCTTCGATATTATGAATAGAGAAGATGTTTATTATTATAGCATCTATAATTTTCCATAAAATAACTTTTTGTACATCTCTATTGAGAGGAATTACCTTTAGTATAGTAACTAAGGTTTTATCAATAAAGAAGAGAGAAAGGAAACTCATTGTGAAGATAAATATTCTCTAGATTAGAAATATGGAAGCGAATTATCACTTCCAAATTTATAATGGATTTCAAAATCAAAAGGAGCTAAATAGGCTTGCCACCTAGCAAAAATCAACTTTTATGCATCATGTTTAAAATATTTATCAAACATTTATTTCACATATTGGGCATAAATTTTTATCAAAAACTTTTGATTATATAAATTATCTTGAAATTTTAATATGCATTTGACGATGGTCAACATTTTATGAGCCACCGTAGCATATTTTTTCTGGGCATCGCTCCATTTCCCGGAATGAAATCTTATCAAATATTCATTTTTATCATGGGGATTAATTTGCTTTAATATTCCACCGTAATCAATATTAGACTCATCTGTCTCAATAATCTTTTGCCAAGTAGGGTTAGCAAGAGTTAAATAACGTAAAGATTGAACGCGAAGTTTAATATTTTTTACCAAAGTGGTGTGACTATCAGTCCATGGGGATTTATGATCCTTCTTTAGCCTATCATATAAATGGGCCAAATCACGAGATATATTTTTATAAAAGGGGAAAATGTAATTTAAACTTCCCAAAAATCTTTGCAATTGTGTCCTATCTGTAATAACATCAGAAAACTTCGAGGCAAAGTCAATTGATCTTTGAATAGGAGTCACTTTTCCTTGACATATATGATGTCCTAAAAATCTGACATTAGTTTGAAATAAACTCATTTTTTGTTTAGAAATTACCAAACCATTTTGTATAACTATTTTCTTGAAAATGTCAAAATGTTTGATATGCATTTCAAGAGTCTTTGAGTTATACTAAGATATCATCAATATAAACAATGATAAAGTCTAAATATGGGTTGAAAATATCATTCATAATTTTCTGAAATTCAGATGGAGCATTTTTTATACCGAATGGCATTCCATTCCATTCATATTGTCCAAACGGGACATTAAAAACGATTCTATAAGAATGTTCCTTAAATATTTGGATCTGCCAATATCCTGATTTTAAATTAATTTTTGAAAATATATTGGCATCATATAATCTAGACAATAAATCTCTTTTATTTGGATTATGATACCTAATCCATTTCAAGTATTTGTTCAACGGTTTATAATTTATAACCAACCTGGGGGGCACCTCATTCTCTTTCAGCAATATTGTTAAAATAAAATTTCGTACAAGACCAAGGTGATTTTGAAGGTTTTACCAAACCCTTTTGTAATAAATTATCAATTTCCCTTTTTGCAGAATTCTACCAATTCGGCGTTCATCTGGCAAGGACGAGATTTAGTGGGAATATCATCTTCAGAGAAATTATCTTCATATGCAAGAGTCACAATATGCTGTTTTTGATTCCAAAAAGAACTAGGATGGTCAGCACAAATATCAATAGCAATTTGTTCAGAAATCAATTTGATTTTTTTTTGTACTTTGGTGGACTTCAAAGTATCAAATATATTCATACTAAACAATTCAAGTTGTAGAGAATCAACATGCTTTTGCTTCATATCAATTAGAGCATTAATATCATGAGCACTAATATTCCGGTCTTCATAAGTAGCGGAAAAACATTTAGCATTTATGCTAGTAAATGGATAAAGAGCATTTATAAACGGTGTTCCAAGTATAATTGAGGGGTATAACTTATTTTTAACCAAGAAAAAAAATGCGGAATGCAAACTTTATTTTGGGAAATGCGAGTATTAGGCAGTTTATACTTTATATCTAAAGCATGTCCAGAAGCAGATTTAACCATATGCGTAGTTTTTAAAAAAATACTTAGTAGGTACAAGACCTTCTTGAATACAACTAACATCAACACCACTATCAATCATAGCAATATCAGTTATGGAAAAACTATTATTAATCAATATGGTTCATTTAACATACCATTTATGAGCAGTTACAATTTGCATCATTCCTAAAAACATACCTTGTCTAGGATCAAGATTAAAAGGTTTTGCAAGGGTATTAACTTCAGCAATATTTTTTCCTTTGTTATTAACAGTTTCAATTTGAGTAATACGATGATCATGAATCATTTGATTTTGTTTAAAGAGATTTAATCTCATTTTTCAAATTTTTGATTTCATTTTTAAAATCATCAAAAGAAGATATGAAAGTGATGTGAAGTATACGACATAGATATAATCTTTTCTTCATGGATCTTGGAGAAACAAATACTAAAAGTACTAGATTGGAAGAGGTAGATATACCTCAAAACCTTAATTTGTTAAACAAATGGACTATTCCAAAAATTGATATTAAAACCATTTATGATTATGTTTGGTTTGAAAAAAATTCTCATAAACCGCTGATTAAAACTACTGAACAGTTTTTAGCATTAAACTCGTCTGAACAGACTATTCGTCTATTAAATAAATGAGATATCGATTTATATTAATCTCAGTATAATTTCCTACATATCGGCATGGTTCAAATTGCTTTTAAACCTTTAACCCTTAAAGGGTTACCACTTGAGACATTTTTAGTTGATCTGCGTGATGCTAGAAATTTAAATTTTAGACAATCTTTAATGGGTTCGATTGAGTCTACCGTGGCATATGGTCCGGTTTATTTTAATACTCAACCGAATTTGCAGTTTTCTTTAACTGATGCTAATATTCTTAATGCTTTAACTTTAAATGTTAAAATGCATGGTTATAATTATGCACCTGGATCTGAATTGATTTGCTTGTCTTATAGAATTTATTTCAAATTGCTTTCTACATTAAACCCAAGATGTAAATTATATGATACATCTGATCAGACTATTCTAGTAGAAACTAATTTTGCTAGATCTGAGGTCACTACTAGAAGACCTATAAAATGTGAAGAAATTAATTTTCCAACTACTTGGACATGGGATTAAGTTATTTCTCCATCTCAGATGGCGAATGCAGTTACTAATTCTGAATATTCTCATATTACTCAAAATCCTGATGGTAGGATATGTATGCAGTTTTATGATATTCCTTATAGTAGACATTCATTCTCTTCTAATAGAAGATTGCCTGCTATTCATCATATTTTCCCCAATGATCCTGCGTGTGGCCCGACTCGAAGTTGTGTTGCTTCTTTACATACTATACGTTCGATAATATCTGCGGATCAAAATGATAGATTTGTAAATAAAATAAAAATTAATCCTCGTCTTAATAGTGTTCACGCAAATGATATTGCTTCTGATATTTCTGATAAGGATATTCCTTCTCAGTCAGAAATGGCAAAACCTTAACAATACTTAATGATGGATGTACATCAAATAGATTTAGGTGTAGTTCCAGATATGGTTGGAAAACCCTTGGAATGATCTTTCCAATGCCGACAAGTTTGAGTGATTCCGAGTTCGTATGAGTAAGTTATCCCCTTTGGAAGTTGATTTGTTCACATGAGGAAATGTCCAATCCGGATTTTTAAAGGGTGTTTTAGTCTATTCCTTGCCCTATTATTTTAATCCGTTTTTAGGACATTAATATGGGTCAAATCAGATTTAGTCAGTTTGAGAAAAAATGGAATGAGGAAATGTCCAATCCGGATTTTTAAAGGGTGTTTTAGTCTATTCCTTGCCCTATTATTTTAATCCATTTTTAGGACATTAATATGGGTCAAATCAAATTTAGTCAGTTTGAGAAAAAATGGAATTTATGCTAGGGCTTGGAGAAAGGAGAAAAGAGGAGAAAGATGAAGAAAGAGAAAGATTAGTTCAAGATCGTCAAAGTTTGGCTTGTGGATTTCGTCGGGGGTGATCCCTACAAGGTATGTGAGATCACATAGCATTGTGTTAATTCTCCCACGCGTCAAACATGATTTATATCAGTGAATTTTAAGTTCTTGAAAGCATAGAAATTGAGTTCTTGAATGGGTTGTTGAAGTTTCATTAGATTCTTGTCCCGTTGAATTCGTTGAGGAGTTGTTTGATTCTATAATTCATGTATTTAGTTGTGATTTCGAGTAGAATCTGATGTGTTTCGATGGTTTAGTCAATTCTAACTGTTTGGAGAAAGAACCATTGAAGTTTAGAGGGTTTAAAGTTGAAAAATGGAAAAGAAAAGTCGTCAAACACCTGGGATAGGGGTGGGGCGTCGCGCCAGCCAGCGCGCCCCAAAAGAGTCTCTGAATGTTCACCCTTGGGGCGCCGTGCCAGCCAGCGCACCCCAGACTGGTCTCTGAATATTGAAGGTTGGAGCCCCGCGTCTCTCAGAGCGCCAGGGATGCCAGTTCTCCCCATTTCTTCCCCACCTTTTCGTACTTGTTCCTTAACAATGTACCTATGTTTCCTAGTTGATTCCAACACTCTAAGGTACATCTAAACACAATGAAATCATCCATAAATATGAGATCATGAACCTTGAATCCTTAATCCAATTCAAGAAAAGTTAGGATCAAAGTCAAGAGAAGTTAAGAGTCAAGTCTATAAGTTAAGAAGCAAATCAAAGCAAAGTGTTTAAAGTTTACAAAAGTCTTTAACTAACGTTTTAACTTTTTTTTAAGACTTAGGTTTCAAGTTAAGCAAAGAGTAAAGAGTTGAGTTCATTTCTCAAAAAGCTATAAGGGAACTAAGTATTCCCCAAAGAGTTTATAAATATTTTCACATTTGAGCAAGAAAAGGGAACATCGATTCCAAAAGAGATTTTAAACTAAGTTTTGAGTAATTATCTCAAACCAAAGAAAGAGTTTTGTTTTTACAACAAACACTTGAGCTAAGCATATTTTGGGATTAGTATGGAGCACCGGTATGGGGATGTGAGTTCCTATTAACTCAAGTCTCCATAAACCATGTAGCCATCATGGGCAGAAAAAGGGTCATACTTTTTAGATGATTCCTTAGTGCTTTTGAGCATAGACTAGTGGATCCACTTAGTAGTTCAGGTTCTATACTGATGGCAAGGTCTAAACGGTCCTTGGCAACGTGAGGTAAAATGTTGTACCATCACTTAGGCTCATAGTGATGGTTGTCGGTTAGAGAAACTCCCACAGAAGGTATTGTATTTTTATATACATCAGTTTATGGTATGTTTACATACATTCCAGAGTTATGTTGTATCCTTGTATATACACAGAGTTGACATCATGTTTTTAAACAACTTTTCTTTATATTGCACTTGTTTTAAACTGCTTTATATTAAAATGAGTTCAGTTAAGTATTCATGAGTTGAGAAGAGCCAAGGTAAGTGCTTCTTTCAGATTCTCATTCCAGCCTATATTGTTTTAGCATTCCAACTCGTATACTCGTACATTCAATGTATTGATGCCAGTTGGCCTGCATCATCTTATGATGTAGAAGCAGGTAACTAGGATCATCATCCAACACCTCGTTGATCCAGTTTAAGCACTCAGAGTCTGTGGTGAGCCTCCTTTCATTTGGAGGACTCCTTTATTTGATTTCTAGTTTAGTCCATTAGGATGTTGTGGGGTTTGTCCCAACATCCATCTCAGTTGTTTTAGAGGCTTCATAGACAGTCAATTATTAGTTCTTTAGTCTTCTCATTTTATCTTATGTTAAGACTTGGCGGCCATTTTGGCCAAGTTGAATGTTTAATTCTTCAACATTCTAAGTTATATTTTTAAGCTATTTGATTAAGTTCTTTTGATCATTGAAATCATGCTTAGAGTCTTCTGCTGAGTTAAGTAAGCCAGGCCAAGAGTTCGCTTGGGGCCAACAATGGTTCTCGAGTGCCAGGGACACCTAGGGTGTAGACTTGGGACGTGACAAACTTGGTATCAGAGCATAGATTTCAAGAGTCTTACGGAGTCTATGGAGCCGTGTCTATAGAGTCCTAGTTATCAGTGTGAAGCGCACCACATCTATAATTAGGAGGCTGTAACAATAGGAATTCCTTCACTTCTTTCACTCTCATTTCGTGCGTTAGAGTTTATCTCTAACAAGTTTCTCTCTAATTCGTGCTTGCGCGTGTTTCAGATAACCATGCCTCCACGAAGAGCAGTCAGAGGTCGTCCACCTAGGAGGAATGTCGAGGAACAAGAGTTACCAAATGCACCTGAACTGCAACCGCAAGGAGAAGTCACCAATGCTGAGTTCAGAGAGGCTATAAGGATGCTCAGTCAAGTTGTGACCAACCAAGCTGGGCAACAGAGAGGAGCTCGATAAGAAGAGGCTGACACTTCAAGGATTCGTGAGTTCTTGAGGATGAATCCTCCAAGTTTCACTGGTTCAAGCACTGCAAAGGATCCAGAGAACTTCATTGAGGAACTTAAAAAGGTGTTTGATGTGATGCATGTTACTGATACTGTGAGAGTTGAGCTAGCTGCATATCAGATAAAAAATGCTGCTAGGACTTGGTTTGATTAGTGGAAAGTGGGTAGAGCTGAGGATGCACAACCTACGAGTTAGGGATGTTTTGAAGAGGCTTTCTTGGAGCGTTTCTTTCCCCGAGAACTGAAAGAGGCCAAGGTACGTGAGTTCCTCACACTTAAGCATGATTCTCTAAGTGTTTACGAATATGGGTTGAAGTTCACCCAACTATCCCGTTATGCTCCGGAGATGGTTAAGGACATGAAGAGTAGAATGAGCTTGTTTGTTGCTGGGTTGGGCCACCCATTAAGCAAAGAAGGGCAGAACAACGATGTTGATAAGTGACATGGACATATCAAGGTTGATGGTTTATGTGCAGTAGGTTAAGGAAGAGAAGTTGAGAGACATGGAAGAGTTCATAAATAAGAAATCGAAGACAGGGAATGAGTCTGGGCAGCAGAAGGGTAGTGTAAATTGTCCGTCCTTTCAGAAGTAAAAGGGACCTGTACCATCATCTGCTAGTGCACCTGCACCCAAAAACAAAGGTAAGTATAATGGCCAGAACTTCAGAGCTAAACCAGCACTGTCTCAAGGTAGTGTGGCACAAGTAGGTAATTGGGCCCCTGTATGTGGTAGGTGTGATAGAAACCACTCAGGTAAGTGTCGTGATGGCCAGCCATGTTGTTTCAAGTGTGGGCAAGGGACACTTCATGAAAGAGTGTCCTAAGAATAAGCAAGGTAGTGGAAATCCAGGTAATAGATCCCAGTCTTCATCAGTTGCTCCATTAGACAGGGCTGCACCTAGAGGAGCTACTTCCGGTACTGGCGGAGGAGCAAACCGCCTCTATGCAATCACTAGTCGCCAAGAGCAAGAGAACTCTCCAGATGTTGTCACTGGTATGATTCAAGTCTTTGACTTTACTGTTTATACTTTGATAGATCCAGGAGCTATGTTGCTCGGACTCTTCAAAAATTCCAGCGGGTGTGTGTCGGATTCACAAAAAGTAGTGTATTTTTGAAGAATTCGAGACGGGTGCGGTATTAAAAATGAAGAGTCCGCACAACTAAGTCCAGGAGTGAGTTTATATTTTGTAACTTCTTATGTTGCTATGAACTTTGATGTTCTTCCTGAGCAACTTAGTGAACCATTTAGTGTCTCTACGCCTGTTGGTCAGTCTATTCTAGCAGAGAGAGTCTATCGTGATTGTACCATTTTCTTCAATCACAAGAGTACCATGGCTGACTTAATTGAATTAGACATGGTAGATTTTGATGTCATTCTTGGTATGGACTGGCTTCATGCCTGTTATGCCTCAGTTGATTGTAGAACTCGAGTAGTCAAGTTTCAGTTTCCAAATGAGACAGTCTTAGAGTGGAAAAGCAGTTCAGCAGTGCCTAAGGATAGTTTCATTTCGTACCTTAAGGCAAGGAAGTTAGTTTCTAAAGGGTGTGTCTATCACTTAGTCCGAGTTAATGACTCAAGTGTTGAGGTACCTCCTATTCAGTCCAGTTCCAGTAGTAAAAGAGTTTCCAGATGATCTTCCTGGAGTCCCTCCTGTGAGAGAGATAGACTTTGATATAGATCTTCTTCTAGATATTCGTCCCTATATTTATTCTGCCATACAGAATGGCACCAGCAGAGTTGAAAGAGCAGTTGAAAGATCTCCTAGATAAGGGTTTTATTCGACCAAGTATCTCACCTTGGGGCGCTCCGGTCTTGTTTGTGAGAAAGAAAGATGGTTCCCTTAGGATGTGTATAGATTACCACCAATTGAACAAGGTTACCATCAAGAACAAGTATCCTCTTTCGAGAATTGATGATCTTTTCGATCAGCTTCAGGGTGCTTCTTGTTTTTCAAAAATAGGCCTCAGATCAGGCTATCATCAGTTAAGAGTAAGGGAATGTGATGTTCCAAAGACTGCATTCAGGACCCGTTATGGTCATTATGAGTTTCTGGTCATGTCCTTTGGTTTGACTAATGCACCAGCAGCATTCATGGATCTTATGAACAGAGTCTTCAAACCTAATTTAGATATGTTTGTTATCGTCTTCATTGATGACATACTAATCTATTCAAGGAATGAAGAAGATCATGCTAGTCACCTCAGAATAGTTCTTCAGACTTTGAAAGATAGAGAATTGTATGCCAAGTTCTCTAAGTGTGAATTTTGGCTTGAGTCGGTGACATTCTTAGGCCATATTGTGTCTGGAGAGGGAATTAAAGTTGATACTCAGAAAATTGAGGCAATGCAGAATTGGCCTAGACCCACATCTCCAACTGATATTAGGAGTTTCTTGGGCTTGGCTAGATATTATAGAAGGTTTGACGAAGTTGACTCAGAAGACAGTGAAATTTCAATGGAATTGAAGAGAAGGTTGACTACTGCCCCAGTTCTGACTTTACCGGAATGTACTCAAGGTTTTGTAGTGTATTGTGATGCATCTAGAGTTGGTTTGGGTTGTGTCTTAATGCAGAATGGCAAAGTTATAGCTTATGCCTCCAGACAATTGAAAGTTCATGAGAAGAACTACCCAACCCATGACTTCGAGTTTGCTGTTGTAGTGTTCGCTTTGAAGATATGGCGTAATTACTTTTATGGTGTTCATGTTGATATATTCACTGATCACAAGAGCCTTCAATATGTTCACTCAGAGAGAGCTTAATCTCAGACAAAGGAGGTGGTTAGAGTTACTCAAGGATTATAACATGAGTATTCTTTATCACCCAGGTAAGGCTAATGTTGTTGCTAATGCCTTGAGCAGGTTGTCTATGGGTAGTACCGCCCATGTTGAGGAAGAAGAGGGAGAGTTGGCAAAAGATGTGCATAGGCTTGCACGCTTGGGAGTCCGACTTATAGATTCCACAGAAGGAGAAATAGTGGTGACAAATGGGGCTGAATCATCACTAGTGTCAGAAGTTAAAGAAAAACAAGACCAAGATCCCATTTTGCTTGAATTGAAGGCAAATGTTCATAAGTAAAAAGTATTAGGTTTTGAACAAGGGGGAGATGGTGTATTGAGATATCAAGGTAGATTGTGTGTACCTATGGTGGATGGACTCCAAGAGAGGATCATGGAAGAAGCTCATAGCTCCATATATTCTATTCATCCGGGTTCCACAAAGATGTATCGTGACTTGAGAGAAGTTTATTGGTGGTATAGCATGAAGAAGGACATTGCTGGATTTGTTGCTAAGTGTCCACATTGCCAACAAGTGAAAGTTGAGCACCAAAGGCCCGGTGGTTTGGCACAGAATATAGAACTTCCAGAATAGAAGTGGGAGATGGTAAATATGGATTTCATCACAGGTTTGCCAAGGTTTCGCAGACAACATGATTCTATTTGGGTGATTGTCGATAGAATGACAAAATCAACACATTTTCTGCCGGTAAAGACTACCCATTCAGCATAAGATTATGTCAGGTTATATATTCAAGAAGTGGTAAGACTTCATGGAGTACCAGTATCCATTATTTCAGATAGGGGTGCACAATTTACTGCATAGTTCTGGAAATCTTTTTAGAAAGGTTTGGGTTCGTAGGTGAATTTAAGTACTACCTTTCATCTTCAGACTGATGGGCAAGCAGAGCGCACTGTTCAGACTTTAGAAGATATGTTGAGGGCTTGCGTGATTGATTTCAAAGGAAATTGGGATGATCACCTACCTCTCATTGAGTTTGCTTACAACAACAGTTATCACTCTAGCATCCAAATGGCTCCTTGTGAAGCTCTTTATGGGAGAGGATGCAGATCTCCTAGTGGATGGTTTGAAGTTGGTGAAGCAGGGTTGATAGGACCAAATTTAGTTCACCAAGCTATGGAGAAGGTGAAAGTGATTCAAGGAAGGTTGAAAATGGCACAGAGTCGTTAAAAATCCTACACTGATGTTAGGAGAAGGGTGTTAGAGTTCGAAGTAGATGATTGGGTATATTTGAAAGTTTCACCCATGAAGGGTGTTAGGCTTATGAGTTTGAGCTACCACATGAATTAGCAGCGGTTCATCCGGTATTTCACATCTCCATGTTGAAGAAGTGCATGGGTGATCCTTCATTGATCATACCAACTGAAAATATTAGGATCAAGGATAGCTTATCATATGAGGAGATTCCTGTCCAGATTCTAGATCGCCAAGTTTGCAAGTTGAGAACAAAGGAAGTAGCATCAGTCAAAGTCCTTTGTAGGAACCAATTTGTTGAGAAAGCTACTTGGGAAGCTGAGGAGGATATGAAGAAGAGATATCCACATCTCTTTGAATCCGAAGAAAGTGCAGATCAAGGTACTAATTTTCTTTTTAGCGCTCTTTAAATTATAAGTGAGCATGTTGTTTGATTGAATTTGCTTGTAGGGTGTTTGAATTTGATGTTACACCCTAAGCCTAGTAAGAGTAATCTCATTCGAGGACGAATGTTCCCAAGGGGGAGATATTGTAACATCTAGCAACTAGAAAGAAGTTTAAAATCTGGAAATTTTCATTTTTGGAAAGTATAAGGAAATCTGGAAAAATTTAAGTAAGTTAAAGTGAGTTTTTGGTCAACTTCAAACAACCATAACTCCTAGCCCATGATGAGTTAGGTGTAGTTCCAGATATGGTTGGAAATCCCTTGGAATGATCTTTCCAACGCCGCCAAGTTTGCATGATTCCGAGTTTGTATGGGTAAGTTATCCCCTTTGGAAGTTGAGCTGTTCATATGAGGAAATGTCCAATCCGGATTTTGAAAGGGTGTTTTAGTCTTTTCCTTGCCGTATTATTTTAATCCATTTTTAGGAGATTAATATGGGTCAAATAAGATTTAGTCAGTTTGAGAAAAATTGAAATTTACGGTAGGATTGGAGAAATGAGAAAAGAGGAGAAAGAAGAAGAAAGGGCAAGATTCGTTCAAGATCGTCGAAGTTTGGCTTGTGGATTTCGTCGGGGGTGATCCTTACAAGGTATGTGACATCACTAGCATTGGGTTAATTTACCCACGCGCCAAACATGATTTAATTCAGTGAATTTAAGTTCTTGAAAGCTTAGAAATTGAGTTCTTGAATGGGTTGTTGAAGTTTCATTAGATTCTTGTCCCATTGAATTCGTTGAGGAGTTGTTTGATTCTATAATTCATGTATTTAGTTGTGATTTCGAGTAGAATCTGATGTGTTTTGATGGTTTAGTCGATTCTAAGTGTTTGGGGAAAGAACTATTGAAGTTTAGAGGGTTTAGAGTTGAAAAATGGAAAAGAAAAGTCGTCAAACACCTGGGATAGGGGTGGGGCGTCGCGCCAGCCAGCGCCCCCCAAAAGAGTCTCTGAATGTTCACCCTTGGGGTGCCACACCAGCCAGCGTGCCCCAGACTGGTCTCTGAATATTGAGGGTTGGAACCCCGCGCTTCTCAGAGCGCCAGGGACTCCAGTTCTCCCCATTTCTTCCCCACCTTTTCGTACTTGTTCCTTAACAATGTACCTATGTTTCCTAGTTGATTCCAACACTCAAGGTACATCTAAACATCATGAAATCATCTATAAACATGAGATCATGAACCTTGAATCCTTAATCCAATTCAAGGAAAGTTAGGATCAAAGTCAAGAGTAGTTAATAGTCATGTCTAGAAGTTAAGAAGCAAGTCAAAGCAAAGTTTTTAAAGTTTACAAAAGTCTTTAACTAACGTTTTAACTTTATTTTAAGACTTGAGTTTCAAGTTAAGCAAAGAGTAAAGAGTTGAGTTCATTTCTCAAAAACCTATAAGGGAACTAAGTATTCCCCAAAGAGTTTATAAATGTTTTCACATTTGAGCAAGAAAAGGGAACATCAATTCCAAAAGAGCTTTTAAAGCTAAGTTTTGAGTAATTATCTCAAACCAAAGAAAGAGTTTTGTTTTTACAAACACATGAGCTAAGCATATTTTGGGAGTAGTATTGAGCACTGATATGGGGATGCGAGTTCATATTAAATCAAGTCTCCATAAACCACAAGCCATCATGGGCAAAAAAAGGGTCATACTTTTTAGATGATTCCTTAGTGCTTTTGAGCATAGACTAGTGGATCCACTTAGTAGTTCAGGTTCTATACTGATGGCAAGGTCTAAACGGTCCTTGGCAACGTGAGGTAAAATGTTGTACCATCACGTAGGCTCATAGTAATGGTTGTCGGTTAGAGAAACTCCCACAGAAGGTATTGTATTTTTATATACATCAGTTTATGGTATTTTTACATACATTCCAGAGTTATGTTGTATCCTTGTATATACACAGAGTTGGCATCATGTTTTTAAACAACTTTTCTTTATATTGCACTTGTTTTAAACTGCTTTATATTAAAATGAGTTCAGTTAAGTATTCATGAGTTGAGAAGAGCCAAGGTAAGTATATCTTTCAGATTCTCTTTCTAGCCTAGGTTGTAAAAGCATTCCAACTCACATACTCGTACATTCAATGTACGGATGCCAGTTAGCCTGCATCATCTTATGATGCAGACGCAGGTAACCAGGTTCAGCATCCAGCACCTCGTTGATCTAGCTTGAGCACTCAGAGTCTGTGGTGAGCCTCCTTGCATTCGGAGGACTCCTTTATTTGCTTTCTAGTTTAGTCCATTAGGATGTTGTGGGGTTTGTCCTAACATCCATCTCATTTGTTTTAGAGGCTTCATAGACAGTCAGTTATTAGTTCTTTAGTCTTCTCATTTTATCTTATGTTAAGACTTGGTGGCCATTTTGGCCAAGTTGAAAGTTTAATTCTTTTAACATTCTAAGTTATATTATTAAGCTATTTGATTAAGTTCTTTTGATCATTGAAATCATGCTTAGGGTCTTTCACTGAGTTAAGTAAGCCAGGCCAAGGATTCGCTTGGGGCCAACAATGGTTCTCGAGTGCCAGTCCCGCCTAGGGTGTAGACTTGGGGCATGACAATATTGGTTCTCTTGATAAAAATTGGATGAATTGACTGCTTTGATAATTCAGATAAAAAATGATATAAAGACTTTTAATAAAGCTTCTACCTCAAAAATTAATGAGGAAGCACCAACCATGGCTACTCCTGTGCAGAGGCCTCCTGAGATTTCAGAATTTAAATTCAAATCAATTTATGATTTCAAAGAACTTCTTGATAAAAACTTTTCTGAATTCAGTGCAAAACCGATGGATTTATCAGATAATTTTGAGGATGAAATGGAAAACACTTTTGATTTTAAAAATCATGTATCCTTGGAATTTAACAAACTTCGTGGCTATCCCAAGAAGAATAGTGGTAATACTAAGTTTGCTCATAAACCTAGAATGCAAACCTATTATTATTCCAGACCAACTCGTCAAGATGTGTTTATAGAGGAACGAGACTGGAATCAAACTAATACCTCTTATAGTCAATTTATGAATGGAACCTTGATGGTTTCACTGATAGACAATTAACTATTCTTGTGCATAGAATGCTTATGTATGAACTATATGTAAATATATTAAAAACACATATAAAAACATTTGCAAAATGATTATTGCAGGTTTTACTGGCCAACTCAGAGGCTGGTGGGATAATTATATGAGCATAGAGCAAAAAGTTGTTGTGATTAGTGCTACTTCTAGTGGCGAAGGAATTGATAACTTGGGTATGTCTCTAGTTGATAATAGAGAAGACGCCCGTTTATACCTTAGTCTTAACCATTTTAGAAAATTTTACCAATCAATATGAGACTGTTCGTACCCTTTTAAATGGTCTATGTTGTAGAACTTTGGGAGAATTTAGATGGTATACAGATACTTATATGAGCAGGGTGATGGAATTACCCGAAAAAATAGTCTTGCGCATTGGAAAACCAAATTTATAGACGGCCTTCCCCCTTTATTTTCCGAGAGAGTTAGAAAAACTCGTAGGAATGCACATGGTGAAATTCCTTATATGGACTATACTTATGGAAAGCTGATAGGAGCTTGCACTCAAGAAGGTATAAATTTATGCAATGAATTAAAGTTATCTAGACAGCTTAAGATAGATAAGATAAGAGAAAGATCTCAGCTAGGAGACTTTTGTATCCAGTTTGGGTTACCGACTACTTCAGATAATAGCAAGAAGACCAATCATAGAGATTCTAGAGGCTCCAATTCCGAGAAACCTTATAGGAAAAAAAGGTCTAGACACAAACATAGATCTAAGGAAGAACGGAATGATAGAAAAGCCTTTTGTAAAGTCTAATAGATTTTCCAAGAATAGGTCTAAGCGAGAGCTCGCTAAAATCAAGTGCTATAAATGTGGAAATTTTAGACATATAGCACCCAATTGTAAGCTAGAAAAGCCGAAAACCTTAGAACTTGATGAAGAGGTTTATGATAAGGTTTATAGTATTTTGTATACTTCTGGTTCAGAATCTGACTATGCTTATGGTTCGGGTTCAGAAGAAGAGATTGATTTTCCTGATTTATCTAATAATAATCAGCATGTTAATATGAATACTTGCAATACTTGTCAAGGTGGTATTTGTTCTTGTGAAAATGATGAATTTTATAAATTACAATCTCAATTTGAAGATTTGAATATCAACACTATTGTCACACCCCAACCCTAGGTGAGGCGGACAAGTACTATATGAACACATGCTTTACAAGTGACCTATGATGAGAAAGTAAACTACTATGCAAATAGATTTACTAATGAGAAGTTTCGTATACAATACATGTCGACTAGATGAACCGATACAGGTGACAAGTGAAACTATGAATACATATGATAGCTTTACAATGTCTACTAAGCCTCTACTGGAATCCATGACTATACCACTAGGAAAATACGCATAGTAAAGACTCAGCAAATCCCCGAATCAACCTGGAGCTCACTAGCAACCGCTGAGTATCATGTGCTTCTATTGGGTAGATCTATTAGTTGAGTACATATACCTGCACATGAAATGCAGCGTCCCCAATAAGGGACAGTACGAAAGAATGTACTGAATATGTAAAGGCATAATACCAGCATATATAAAATGAGAGCTCAAGTGAAACTAAATACCAATAGAAGGATTAGAGACCACCTTTGCTTATACTTGTGGAATCGTGTATGTTACATTCTTTTCTTTACTTTGTTGTACGTTATAAGCTTTATAAGGCATATGATACAAATGACCAGCTGATCAGTGGTAGAAGAGGACGACCCATGCTAGGCATTTTAACCCCTGGGATGTTGTCCTCATAATTCCACAAATTTGGATCGGCCCATGCTAAGCTTCCAACCCTGAACTGCCACCCTTCTATACCAAATGGGATCGACCCATGCTAGGCATTTGCCCCTGGGCTGCTACCCATAATTATACAGATTGCTTCACTTAGATTCTTTAATCTTTCAGATTGTTGTTTTGATGTTCATAACTATTTTGAGATTGTTCTTTTGATGATCATAACTCTTTTGAGGTTGTTGTTTTGGTGGTCATAATCATTGTTGAGATTTGGAATTATGGACCAATAGTAGAAGACATACGAATATGGACTTAGGATAATGACAATGACGTGGGAAGCAAATGTGACACCAACGTAATACTTTAGAGCTTCTATGACTCAGTAAGCATTTTGAAATCTCAAATTGAAGCACATATCAAGTGAATACATTTAACATTCAGCCAAGAAATTTGAACTCTATATGATTGATAGATATCCAATACAAGGTATACATGAACGTGGAACCAAGGGAGAATATGGACAGATTTAACTTAAGGACGGATACATATTCCAATAAGTACATATAAATGTACAATATAGCAAGTAGGGATCTTGTGAGGTAACATTATAGTCTAACACAATGGGAGTAATAACCAATAAAGGGAACATATGAACATGTGAAAAGATGACATATATGATGGAATAGACAATTGAAGCAAGTTGGCAAGATATGGGCAGATTGTATATCCAACATATAAACATATGTACCATGTGTAATCTATGATCATTTTGATTTATATAAGGGGAATACGTGCCAAGGGTACTTTGATGATGAAATAAGTGTAAACCTTGCATGATAATACTTGGTAGAGTAAGCACGTACATTTAGTAATAAACTCATATTAGGAGTACTCACTTTGATGCTCTAGGGAGTAGGAACTGCAACTATGGATCAGTCACTACCAAGGGCACTTAGAAAGCTTACTTTGTAATACAAGTGTTGGATTCATGCCAAAGAAATAGGAAATCGAATAGCCTTACATACCTTGCTGAACAACACTGGATATTACAATGAGTTAACCATCTTCCTTTCAGATTATTTATCTACAATGGAGTAAATAATAAAACTAGCATTAGTGTTGATCAACAAGTTTGGGCTACTTGATCAGACGTAAATAGTAATTGGCAGTAAATCTATAATTGATCCCATCAAGGGTGTTCTTCCACCCATTCTCCTCTATTTTTTTTTGCATATAGTATACAACCTTCTTTTAAGGTCCTCCGAAACTCCTTGGTTTCCATAACATTTGGAAAGCAGTATACAAAGGGTTGGCATAAAGTAAGCTCATGCGACAATCAATTAAGTGGCGTATCACTACACTTTCAATGTTCTATCCTCTAACCAGTTCCCATGACTTCTCTGCATATATCCAGCCACACCCCCTTATTTTACGATACACAAAACAGTCCCTATGCATCACAATGTGGAAGTAGCAATATGAATCACGGTTTCCCACCAACATCCCATTAGTTCCCACTAACATTACATTTAAGATGCTCAAAACGAGCTCACAATCAAAATTTAAGGGGACTCCACTCCATGGTTGTCCCAACCAGCACATCCTTCCTGAACATTTACCAAGCTCACATCATATAGAGGCAACACTCCTAAGTTAATTAACACATACAAACTTTCACAAACAATGCAAGAACAAGAGAGGGATGAAAATTCCCATAGCTTACCTTGCTAGACAGAAACCTCACTTGCTAAGACTTAGATTCTTCAAGGTTTAGGTTGTCCTCTCACCCTTACCTTGATGTTAAATCAGATTATCACTTGAATTCCTTAATATGGGAGATGTTTTACCAACTTGTACTTTATAAACACCTGTTTCTTTCAGATTTTAATGGTGAAGTTGTAGACCAGAACTCTTGGAGCTTCTATGTCTTTCCTTGGGAATAATTTTCTGGAGATAAGTGATGAAGGATATGTGATGAAGGATATGTGATGAGCTTGAGTGCTTTACAGGTACCTTCTGGACGTTTTCACTTAGTAAATTGGAGAAATAATATGGTCCTTTACTTTAAGCAAGCAGGTGCATCACCTCCTCAAGTTTGCCACCGAATGTTCCAGTAGCTCCCTCAAATGGGTGGCCAATTCGGTGGACAACCTGCCCAAAGGGCGAGGCACCGAACGGTTAGGCGAGTATCCTTTTAGCTCACCCAATAGACCTCCTGCAGCTCCTTCAATGCTCTGAAATCTGAAATCTGGTGGTCCCCTCCTGCTCTTGTCCTTTAATCTTTTAGTACTTGCCCCTTTATTAAACACTTTTACTCTCTCTTTCTTCCCCTTTTGAATCAAACCCCTTCTTTTCAAATGTTCTTCCCTTTGAAGCTTTGAATACTCTTTAAAACTTCAAGAACAAAATGAAGACCCAAAATAAAACCCCAAAGATTTTTAGCTCAGAATTTCATGAAATTCGAGATATAAGCTCTAGATATAGGGAACAATCCCCAATACTTTTTAGCCTTCAATTCCAAACCAAATCCTTCACATTTTAAAACCCACTTTGTCTTCTTCAAGCTTCTTCAATGGTGGATTCTTCAACAAACCTCCAAACTCCTTCCAATCTCAGCCTAAGACTCAAATAGAGTTGGAGAACACTATTCCAACCTTAGAAACTCAAACAAGACTCAAATCTAAGAAACCCATTTCAGCAAATTCATAAAAACGAAAATGTACAAAAAAAAAATTGTAGCAACAAACCCAAGACTACAATCGTAGGAACGATACTAAGTTTGGCTCTGATACCAAATGATGTAATTCTTACAAGTAGAATCACAATAATATGCGAAAATCGAAATAATGGAAAGTAAAGGATAAATAGATAGACACACAAGAGGAAACAAAAGGCAACCAAAGGTTATATTAAATCCAATGACCTCAATTCGTTGATCCAACTATAGCACCTAACTCTTACGATGACCTCAAGGGAATTGATATCCCAAGCAACCAACGTTTCTAACAAAAGGCAACAAAAGCTTAATCAAGCTCTCAACACTCAAACATGAGTTTCCAATTTTTAACATCAATAATAATCCAACCTAAAAAGGAAACCTAACCAGCTATTTATAGAGTTTAGGAGAAAAGGCCCAAAAGTGACTCGAAAGACAAAAGGGCTCGCCAAGTGAGGATCGCCTAGTCACTTGGCGATGCGCCGAGCAGGTCGGCGTGCTTCTCTGCAATTCTTCAGTCACTAGCCACGTTCTGTAACATTAGGCGGACTGAGGCTATCGCCTAAGCCATTGAGCGATGCGCCAAGTGGACCCTGCACGCCGAAAAGGACTTCTTCAGCAATTTTCAAGGCATAAAAGTCCTTGCTTGTCGTCAACACCATCTCGAGCACCTCCATCTTCATGAATAGCCCTTGCATCCTTTGAAGGTCTTGAGCTTGGCTTTTAGTAAATTGCCATGATGTAATCCATTTTACATCATTCTCTCCTTCTTGAAAAGGATTTGTCCTCAAATTCGTCGGATTATCATCAGCCACAGTTGGAAAAGGTGACATGTCGCACATATTGAAAGTGTTGTGCACTTGGTATTCTGGAGGAAGGGCAACCTTGTAGGCGTTGTCATTGAGTCGCTCCAACACTGGAAATGGTCCATCACCCCTCGGCATCAGCTTTGTCTTGCGATGGGTGGTAAACCGCTCCTTGCGAAAATGTACCCACACCAAGTCACCAGGTTCAAACATGATCCTCTTACGACTCTTGTTAGCCCTTTTGGCTACATCTTGGTTCTTCTTCTCTAAGTGCAGCCGCACCTTTTCATGAAGCTTCTTCATGGCTTCAGCTCGCTTAATCCCATCTAAGCTTAACACAACATCTTGAGAGAGAGGAGTGAGATCTAAAGGGGTTAGGGGGTTAAAACCATAAACAACTTCAAATGGAGACATACCAATAGTTTTATGAATAACACGATATAAGCAAATTCAACTAAAGGCAAATGATCCTCCCACGAGGCCAACTTCCCATGCACTACGGCGAGAAGCATAGATACCAAAGTCCTATTCACAACTTCAATTTGGCCATCAGTTTGTGGGTGACAAGAAGTTGCGAACAACAACTTAGTACCTAGTCTACCCCAAAATTCTTTCCAAAAGTGACTAAGGAACTTAGGATCCCTATCACTTATAATGGTTTGAGGATTTCCATGCAATTTAACAACATGCTCAACAAACAAAGATGCTACATTGGGAGCATCATCACATTTATGACATGGAATGAAATGAGCCATCTTTGAAAATCGATCTCTACCTCTTTTGGTCCTTGGTAAACCCAAAACGAAGTCCATTGAAATATCAAGCCAAGGCCTTTGAGGGGTGGGGAGTGGAGTGTAGGAGGCGTGACTTAGCACGTCGACATTCAACACATTGACCACAAATTCAAACAATTATCTTTATGCATTTTAGGCCAATAAAATTGTTCCTCGAGAATTCCCATAGTTTTGTTAATACCAAAATGACCCATTAAACCCACATCGTGTGCCTCCGTCACAAATAGTTCTCTCCAAGAGCTCATAGGCACACAAAGTCTCTTGCCTTTGAAAAAGAAACCATCAAACTTGGAATAGGGAGTAGAAGACCTATCCCTCATCCATCTTTCCCTCTCCCATTCCTCACAATCTTTGAAGATTTGAGCAAACACGGGATCCTTGGGATACATTGACTTCAAACATTCAAAGCCAATTAATTTAGAAGACAAAGTATTTATCAAAACATGTTTTCTGGACAAGGCATCGGCCACCACATTTTCCTTTCCCTTTTTGTATTGAATTACATAAGGGAAAGTTTCAAGGAATTCAATCCATTTGGCGTGCCTCTTGTTCAATTTTCCTTGGGCTCGAATATGTTTAGGCACTCATGGTCAGTCCTAATGACAAATTATTTGGGCCACAAGTAGTGTTGCCAATTTCCCAAAGCCCTAATCAAGGCATACAACTCAAGATCATAAGCGGAATAATTCAAAGTAGCACCTTTTAGCTTTTCACTAAAATATGCAATGGGCTTTTGGTCTTGCATTAAGACGGCTTCAATGCCTACTTTACTAGCATCACATTCCACTTCAAACGTTTTATCAAAATCAGGTAATTGCAATAAAGGAGCGGAACTAAGCATGGATTTTAAGGCCTCGAAAGCCTTGGCTTGTTCCTCTCCCCACGTAAAAGGTTTATCCTTTCGAATTACCTTTGTCAAGGGGGCTGCAATGGTACTAAAACCTTTGACAAATCATCTATAAAAACTGGCCAGCCCATGAAAGCTTCGAATATCACTTATGGATTTCGAATTGGCCAATTCTTAATAGCATCAATTTTAGACTCGTCAACTTCAACCCCTCTTGAACTCACAACAAAACCTCTTGGCAACTTCATCAACATAAAATGAACACTTATCAAGATTAGCATAAAGTTGTTCCTTCCTAAGCACATCAAACACACATTTCAAATGATCAACATGATCATGCATGGTCTTGCTATAAATCAAGATATCATCAAAATAGACAACCACAAAATTCCTTATAAAGGGTTTCATCACATGATTCATGAGACGCATAAAGGTACTAGGAGCATTAGTGAGACCAAATGGCATCACCAACCATTCATATAGACCAAACTTGGTCTTGAACGCGGTTTTCCATTCATCACCAGGGTTCATCCGGATTTGATGATAACCACTCCTAAGGTAAATCTTTGAAAACACACAAGAGCCATTCAATTCATCAAGCATATCATCTAACCTAGGAATAGGATGACGAAACTTTACCGTAATTTTGTTGATGGCTCAACAATCGACACACATGCGCCATGTCCCATCATTCTTTGGAACCAATAAGACCGACACGACACATGGACTCATGCTCTACTTCACATAGCCTTTGTTGAGGAGTTGCTCATCTTGCCTTTGTAGCTCCTTGGTGTCCTACAGATTGCTTCGATAAGCCAGCTTGTTTGGAAATTGTGATCCTGGCACAAATTCAATTTGGTGCTCAATTCCCCGAAGAGGGGCAATCCTCTTGGCAGCTCCTTTGGGAAGAGAATAATGAGATTGATTAGTTTGTAGCACATGATCCCTATGTGTAATAAGGATCAAAGAACTTCCGGATTCAATTTCCTCCCTGATCTCTTTGTAATTAGCCAACAACACCTGGCCCTTTCCTTTCAACTTCCTTCTTTCTTCCTCTTCTTGACTCTCGGCCTCTACATGTTCCTCTTCACACTTCGTCTTTTCCTTTGACTCACTCATCCTTTTATATATATCATTGACTTGAGAGAGGGTCATAGGATGAAGAATATACTTATGATCATTCAACACAAGTGAATACTTGTTTGTTCTCCCATCGTGTTTGGTTGAACGATCATGTTGCCAAGGCCTCCCGAGTAGCACATAACAAGCTTGCATTGGGACCACATCACATAGGACCTCATCTTGATATTTCCCAATCTTAAACTTCATCATCACTTGTCGATGCACCCTCAATTCTCCACACTCACTCAACCATTGAAGTTTGTAAGGTGTAGCATGCTTAGTAGTAGGAAGCTTTAAGAATTCAACTAATGCAGTACTAGCAACATTTGTACAACTCCTGCTATCAATGATTAAGGAACACACTATATCCTTGATGAAGCACTTGGAGTGAAATAGATTTTATCTTTGGCTTGGATCATCCAAGGACTTACTAATCATTGCTCGCCTCACCACATATAGAGGAGCGACACTCTCTCCTTCTTTGACACAAAGGTTTGGTTCCTCATCTTCCCCGTCTTCGAACTCATCCTCTTCTTGGGGATTTTCTTTCCTCCTTGCATTAGAGCGATCAATCGGTTGGGGCACTCACGCATTATATGACCCTATCCCCTACACTTGTGACGTTGAATACCTTTAGGGAACTTGGTTGGGTCAGTGATACCTTTGTCTCTAGGCGGATACTTTAGAGTGTTTTCTTCGAAGGGCTTCTTCTCATAAGGCTTCTTAACATCCGAACCCTTGTTCCAACCCGACGATGTTTGAGCTTCCCCCTTTGTTCTTGCTCCAAGATTTAGAAGACGAAGCCATAATTATACTTAGACACTTTCTCCTCCTTGAATTCCAATTCTATCTCATGGGCTGCCTCAAAGACTTCATTCAAAGTCGCAAACCTATGAATGGTGATCTTCAAAGAAATGTACTCCAGCTTCATGACTATGTTTTGGAACTCGTCATGATAGGCTTCAACACTTTTGCTTCCTTGCCTCAAGTTATACAATTTGGCAAGTAGTCCTTGGCGGTATCTTTCCGGCACATACTTGTCTCATCAACCTCTTCAACTCGGGCCATGGTGGAGGATGACCTTCTTGAACAACTTAGTGATATCTCTTCATGTACTCCCACCATGTGACAGTATACCCCTCGAATTGTGCGATAGCATAGCAACTACTTTTGACCTCCGCCAACTCATTTATATTGAAGATCCGATCACATTGCGACTCCCATTCTAAGTATGCATCGGGATTGCATTCTTCTTTGAATGTTGGAAGAGTCATTTTGATAGAGTTTATGCCAACATCTCGGCCTCCACCCCTTTGATAGCGGTTACCATGTTCTTCTCTACATCTTGACCAACTTCATGATTGACATCGGCTTCCCATCGATTTCCACCTTGAGGGTGGTTCCCATGTTGTCTCCTATCAAATGACATTGGACCCAATCTACCTCTTGTCCCACTTTGCAACATTTGACCTCTTGGTCGATTCCTTGGTGACTCATTCCATGGTGCTTCTTCACCTTCACCTTCATAACCTCCTTGATCTTCATCATTTCTCACCTCATTCGCGGGATTTCGTTGTGGTGGTGGTGGTCATTGGTAGGGAATATTTTGGTTAAGTGGTGTTTCGTAAGCATCGCTTTGATTTGGTGGAGCTTCTTGACTAAGCGGAAAATGGAACGGTCGATTGGAACTTTGGCTATTTGAACCCAATTGATTGAAAGTCGGGTGCAAAGCAAGAGGGAACCCGGGGTGAGAGTAGGAGAATTAGTGTGATCATGCCCTCTTTGTAGAAGCACGAAACGTAGCTTGTGGTGTGGAGTCAATGGAATTGACTCGACCTTCCACCGTAGCAATCCTACCGTCCATCCGTGAGATATCACCTCTCACATTGTTTAATGTTTTCAACAAAGTTGCCAAAGTAATTTCTCCGGCGGGTGCTTGAGTATCTCATTCTGTCTCCATTGTACCTGACACTAAAACAACTCACAAAAACAAGTAGCAAACAACGTTAACGTTAATAAATTAAACTCACAATCACTCGTGTTTACACACCTTTAATTGCCTCTCAATTGGTGCAGCTAATGTTGACAATTTTTATACTCCGTCAATCACAAGGTACCAATTTCAACTCTAGGTCGGAATGAATTCTTGTTTGAAGAAGAACGGACGACTCGATTAAACAAACGGATTGGGATCAAGAATTAACTACGAAGTAAAAATGAGAAAAGCACGAAAAGAAAAGGTACAAACAAAGAAGTGAATTCAATAACCAATGGTCAACAAAGTAGAGTACTTACGAGTTGAAAATCGGTTTAGGATTCTTGACAACGAACTAGAATCAAAAGAAAAGAAACTAAGAAAGAAACTAAGAAAGTAGAACGTGAGATTAGAAGTAACTAGAGTTTCCGATCGCCGAATGACTTGTTTTCTTCACCTAAGTTGAAGTTCAGCTCGCCAACTTGAAGATGGAATCGCCAAACTCTGCAAATGGACAAGGCAACGCGGCGATAGGGGTAGTAGTTCGGCGATGCGCCGATGGGACTCGGCGACCAAGGTTTTGTTCCACCGAATGTTCCAGTAGCTCCCTCAAATGGATGGCCAATTTGGTGGATAACCTGCCCAAATGGCGAGGCGCCGAACGGTTAGGCGAGGTTCCTTTTAGCTCACCCAATAGACCTCCTTGCAGCTCCTTCAATGCTCTGAAATCTAAAATCTGGTGGTCCCCCCTGCTCTTGTCCTTTAGTCTTTTAGTACTTGCCCCTTTTGTAAACACCTTTACTCTTTCTCTTTCTTTCCCTTTTGGATCAAACCCCTCGTTTTCACGAAATTCAAGATACAAGCTCTAGATATAGGGAACAATCCCCAATACTTTTTAGCCTTTAATTCCAAAGAAAATCCTTGAAATTTTAAAACCTACTTTGTCTTCTTCAATGGTGGATTCTTCAACAAGCCTCCAAACTCCTTCCAATCTCAACACTCAAACATGAGTTTCCAGTTTTTGACATAAATAATAATCTAACCTAAAAAGAAAACCTAACCAGCTATTTATAGACGGAAAGTAAAGGATAAATAGATAGACACACAAGAGGAAACAAAAGGCAACCAAAGGTTATATTAAATCCAATGACCTCAATTCGTTGATCCAACTATAGAACCTAACTCTTACGATGACCTCAAGGGAATTGATATCCCAAGCAACCAACGTTTCTAACAAAAGGCAACAAAAGCTTAACCAAGCTCTAAACACTCAAACATGAGTTTCCAATTTTTAAGATCAATAGTAATCTAACCTAAAAAGGAAACCTAACCAGCTATTTATAGAGTTTAGGATAAAAGGCCCAAAAGTGACCCGAAAGACAAAAGGGCGAGCCAAGTCGGGATCGCCTAGTCACTTGGCGATGCGCCGAGCAGGTCGGCGTGCTTCTCTGCAATTCTTCAGTCCCTAGCCACGATCTGTAACATTAGGCGGACTAGGGCCATCGCCTAAGCCATTGGGTGATGCGCCAAGTGGACCCTGCACGCCGAAAGGAACTTCTTCAGCAATTTTCAAGGCATAAAGTCCTTGCTTGTCGTTAACACCATCTCGAGCACCTCCATCTTCATGAATAGCCCTTGCATCCTCTGAAGGTCTTGAGCTTGGCTTCTAGTAAATGGCCTTGATGTAATCCGTTTTACATCAGTTGTACTGACTTTTATATAAATTAATATCACGCTCGTTTAGTAAATGAATAGTCTGTTCAGACAAATTTAAAGCTAAAGATTACTCTGTGGTTTTAATCGGTTGTTTAGAAGACAGTTTATCAAACCAACCATAATCATAAATAGTTTTAATCGGGACTTTAGGAATAATCCATTGGTTTAACAAATTAAGGTTTTGAGGTACATCGGCCTCTTCCAATCTAGTAATTTTAGTACAAGTGTCTCCCAGATCCATGAGACAAAGATCATATCTATGTTGAATAACTAACTTCTCTCCTATATGGTCATGAACTGTAACAGCCCGTATTACGCATATGCTTGTTATATTCTTGTGATAAGACCTAGCCTTATAGTATAGTGAGGGACCGTGATTCTTATATGATTAGTGTTGGTTTAAACTAGCTCGAAAGGCAGCCTTGCATGTTTCAGCATGTGTACTGCAAGTTAAATCCAATGGGAGTATTTAAAGATATAGTAAGGTGGTAATTGAGATTAAAGTTGAAAGTTAATTACTAAGTTAAAGCAAAAGGGATTAATATTTAGAAAATGGAATAAAATAAGTGAGCTGCTTGCTTAACTTAACTAAGCTAGCAGGTGACAAATAGGTGCATCACGTACTTGAGCTATATGGGTCTAGTTTAAAAGGCCAAGCTTTATGGATCAGATTTGGGCCTATGCTAATGGACTCACTTGAGGCCCAAACTAAGTTAATAAAAGGAAAAATGAAATTTATGCCCAGCAGCCAAATCTGTCAAGGCCCAATATTTAAGCCCAAGTGAAAGCAAGTAGGTGCATCACCTAGTTTGACCTTTTGAGTTGCTTGATGTACATAAGAAGGTGCATCACCTACTTGACCAATTAGTGGCTGAAAATGAAGCTTTCTAGAGGATATTCTTAAAGGTGAAGAAAGCTCAATATAAGTAAGATATATTGGCGGCTACTCTCACTCATTTTAACAATATTGAGGATTAACTCCAGCTCTCTCTCTCTCTCTCTCTTCTCTTAAGGATTAAAACAGCAGCCTTGAAGCTCTTCTAGGGTTCTTGAAGAAACCCTCATCTCTGCAAGACAAGGTAAGTGAAAACACTTATGGATTTAGCTTAATTCTTCCATGGATGATTGGGAAAACATGTTATTCATGCTGACGTATAAGCATAAAGGCATAATATTTCCAGAAGCTACTGCTCACTTCCTTGGTTATTAAGATACTTTTCTCTTCTTCTTTGATTTAAGTGTGAAGGGAAGTTGAAGTTCTAGAGGAATTCAAGTTATAAAGAGAAGTTGCAAAAATTGAGGTAAGGTGACTGTTCCATTTTCTTCCTCCGTATGTATGAGTTTGAGTGAGGAATTATGGGTGTGTTGTCATAAAGAACTCAAGGGGGTGGTGAGTTCTATAATTGGTTGTATGATAAAGAATATTTGAGGCTATTTTATGTGTATTGTTGTTGGTGCAGCTTGGGTAATCTTGGAAAATGATATATAATGTATGTAGCCGCAGAGGAGGATGTGGTGATACACATTATTTTGAGGTCTGTATGGGCTCATTATCCGTCAAGTTAGCTTTTATTTTATGAGACTCACGGTGTGATAGCTGCTAATTTTAGTTTATCATGACTTATATTGTACATTAAAACCTAAAAGGAGAGGCTAAATCGTGATAGTTGTATTGGTCAGAGGATAAAGTATGTAAGGCTATTCGATTCAATATTCTTTGGCATGAAATCTGATACTTGCAATTAAAATTAATAAGTGAATTTCCCAAGTTCTATTCCTAGTAAAGGAAACATGGTGGCAGCGTATGATCTCCATTAGTGTATAGAATTACTTCATTATATGTTCCCTACTCTATACGTGTGTAATTATCCTCCTATGTGCTGGTAGAGAAATGGTATTTGCAAATACAAGTTTGGTGAATCCTCCTCTTAGTCAATTGAAGTGAATTGTGTCATTTAAGCTCACAAGTAATGCATTGATGTTACATAGCTCCTTATGTTCATTGTTACTGCCTTGAAGTAATATTTTCATGTCTTCTACTACTGGTCCGTAGTTCCAAATATTAAAAATGATTATGACCACCAAAACAACAATCTCAAAGATTAACAAATCTAAGTGAAGCAATCTGTATAATTAAGGGTGGCATCTCAAGGGCAAAAGCCTAGCATGGGCCGATCCCAATTGGTATAGAAGGGTGGCAGCTTAGGGGCAAAAGCCTAGCATGGGCCGATCCCAATTTGGATAATTATGAGGAACACATCCCAGGGGTTAAAATGCCTAGCATGGGTCATCCTCTTATACCACTGATCAGCTGGTCATTCGTATCACATGCCTTATAAAAATCATAACACACAGAAAGGTAAAGACAAGAATGTAACATACATGATCCCACAAGAGTTAACAAAGGTGGTCTTCTGTTCTGATTTATGCACACATGTATTGATACTTGGTTTCATTCGAACTCTTATTTTATATATGTTATTGCCTTACATATTTAGTACACTTTCTCGTACTGACGTCCCTTGCGGGGGACGCTGCATTTCATGCTGCAGGCACAGGTACTTCAGCTAGTAGACCTCCTCAGTAGGAGCACACGACACTCAGCTACTTTTGGTGAGCTCCAGATTGATTCAGAGCTTTACTGAGTCCTTGGTAGATTCATTTTGGTATTGTATCGTAGTTAAGGGTAAGGCAGGGTCTGTCTCAACCTACTCTAAGGTTTTCTATCTTTTAGAGGCTTTGTAGACTTATGTATATGGTTCAGTTGCGTCTTAATAAGTTGTGGCCTCAACGGACAAGTGTTGTATATAAGTTGTGGGTCTACTTATGTTGGTTTGTATCGATGCATCCTATGTGAACTTGTCACAAGATTGTCATAGTTATATGCATAGTAAGCACAGGTTACATGTTGGTTCTCTCGGGTCTTTAGGGCATCGGGTGCCGGCCCGTCTTAATGGGATTTGAGGAGTGACAAAAGTGGTATCAAAGCTGGTCATCCTAGGGAGTCTACAAAGCCGTGTCTGTGTAGAGTCTTACTTATGGATGTTTTGTGCACCACATTTATAAATAGGAGGCTACGGGACATGTAGGAGTTGTCTCCTTTCTTTCATTTCTTAGATCGTGCGGTAGAACCAATGTTGTAGGTGAATCGTATCTAACTTCTGAATTGCTTTATTATAGCGAAGATGCCGGTTACAAGAAGGAGTAAAAGTATAGGTAAGCGAGTAGATGTGGCTTCCCAAGAAGGGACCAGCCAACCACCACCTAATCAAGTTGTTCAAAGTGAGGCGCAAGATGAGTCTCTATCACAGAGTCCCCGACCCCTCCATCTCCAGAAGATCTAAGGAGGGAAGCTGCACCTCAAGAACCCACTATTATAGCTAGAAAGGTTTATCGTAATTGCATTGTAACTGTTTGTGATCCTGATACATTGGCTGACCTTGTTGAGCTATAAATAGTAGATTTTGATGTTATAATGGGTATGGATTGGTTAGCTTCTTGTTATGCCACGGTAGATTACCGAACTAAGATGGAGCATTTTCATTTTCCAAAAGAGGCAGTCCTTGAATGGAAAGGTAATATTGGGACACCAAGAGGTAAATTTATTTCTTATCTTAAGGAAAATAAGATGATGTCCAAAGGATACATATGTCATCTAGTGAGAGTGAAAAATATAGATACATAGCCACCAACTCTTCAATCCATTCCGGTAGTGAATGAGTTTCCTGATGTATTTCCTGAAGATCTTCCGGGTTTGCCTCCAGAACGAGTAGTAGAGTTCGGTATTGATGTGATTCCAGATACTCAACCTATATCCATACCTCCATATAGAATGGCCCCGAAAGAATTATGGGAGTTGAAGGAACAATTAAAAGACTTATTAGAAAAAAGATTCATAAGGCCTAGTATGTCCCCACAGAGAGCACCAGTTTTATATGTACGCAAGAAAGATGGCTTGTTAGTATCGATTACCGACATTCTAATAAGGTAACCATTAAGAACAAATATCCCCTCCCTAGAATTGATGATTTGTTTGATCAGTTACAAGGTGCTAGGTGTTTTTCAAAGATCGACCTGAGGTCGGGTTATCACCAAGTAAGGGTGAGACAAAGATATTCTCAAGACAGCTTTTCGGACACGGTATGGTCATTTTGAGTTTTTAGTCATGCATTCGGGCTAACAAATACACCAGCAGCTTTTATGGATTTGATGAATAGGGTATTCAATCCATTTCTAGATGTGTTCGTGATAGTATTCATAGATGACAAAAGTGTATTCAAGTTCGGAAGATGACCATGCTAATAATCACGGCAGGTTTTACAAATTCTTCGTGATCGTAAGTTGTATGCGAAGTTCTCTAAATGTGAGTTCTGGTTGAAATCTATGGAATTATTAGGTCATATTGTATCCGATGAAGGAATAAGGGTTGATAACCAGAAGATAGAAGCCATGAAAAACTGGCCAAGACCTACAACGCCTACGGAGATCCGTAGTTTCCTTAGATTGGCAGGTTATTACAGAAGGTTCGTTGAAGGATTTTTTTCCATTGTTGCACCCTTAACAAAGCTAACACACAAAGAAACCAAGTTTCAGTGGAGTGATGAATGTGAAAGAAGCTTCCAAGAGCTGAGGAATAAATTAACTTCTACACCTGTATTGGTACTTCCAGAGGGAATATCCTTTGCAGTGTATTGTGATGCTTCGGGAGTGGGCCTAGAATGTGTATTGATGCAGCATGGTAAAGTAATAGCTTATGGCTCAAGGCAGCTGCGGCCACATGAGAAAAATTATCCAACTCATGATCTAGAGCTAGCAGCAGTTGTATTTGCTTTGAAGATATGGCGCCACTACTTGTATGGAATTCGTGTTGACATATACACTGATCACAAGAGTTTGCAATATATCTTTAAGCAAAAGGACCTAAATCTAAGGCAACGAAGATGGCTTGAGCTATTAAAAGGACATTGATATCTTGTATCATCCCGGGAAAGCAAATGTAGTAGATGATGCATTAAGTCATAAAATAATGGCAAGCACTTATGGGCAGTCTATGGAAAGACAAGGAATAACTAAGGATCTATGCCAACTAGCTAGCTTGGGGGTTCGCCTTCTTGAATCTCCAGACGAAGGGGTTGTTGTGCAAAATGCAGCAGAATCCTCATTAGTAGTGGAAGTGAAACATAAGCAGTACACTGATCCTATTCTATTACAGCTTAAGGAGAATGTACAACAGGGTAACAAAGGCATTTGAGCTTACGCAAGAGGGAGTACTTCAGTGTCAAAACAGATTGTGTGTACCTAACGTAGATGAATTAAGAAAGAGGATTATGATGGAAGCACATCATTCGAGATATTCTGTCCATCCGGGGTCAACAAAAATGTATCATGACTTGAAAGAAATGTATTGGTGGGGGGACATGAAGAAGAACATTGCAGAATTCGTAGCTCAATGTCCAAATTGTCAACAAGTAAAAGTAGAGCACCAAAAGCCTGAAGGTTATATGCAGTGTATAGAACTTCCAATTTGGAAGTGGGACATGATCAACATGGATTTTGTCACTGGTTTGCCTCGCTCATTTCGGAAATTTGACTCCATATGGGTAATAGTTGACAGACTCACCAAAGCAGCACACTTCTTGCCGATGAAGACAACTTATACAACTGAAGAGTATGTAAGGTTGTATATTAAAGAGATAGTTCAACTACATAGAGTACCAATCTCTATAATATCTGATAGAGGAGCTCAATTCACTGCAAATTTTTGAAAGTCATTTCAGAAGAGTTTGGGAACACAAGTGAATTTAAGTACAACCTTTCACCCCCAAACAGATGGTCAGGCAGAGCGTACAATTCAAACACTTGAGGATATGCTGCGAGCTTGTGTATTAGACTTCAAGGGTAGTTGGGATGATCATATACCACTTATTGAATTCGCTTATAACAATAGCTACCATTCAAGTATTAAAATGGCACCTTATGAAGCTTTATATGGTAGAAAATGTAGATCCCCGATTGGCTAGTTCGAAACAGGTGAAACTGCCCTATTTGTGCCAGACCTTGTTCATTAAGCTATGGAAAGAGCCAAAGTGATACAACAGCGGCTAGAAACAACTCAAAGTCGACATAAATCATATGCGGATGTTAGAAGGAGAGGACTAGAATTTTCTATAGGGATTGGGTGTTCTTGAAGGTGTCACCAATGAAAGGGATGATGAGGTTTGGTAAAAAGGGAAAGTTGAGTCCACGCTAAGGCTGGCAAACGGACAGGACCGGATCAACAGGACCGGTTTTACCGGAACCGGTCCTCGTTACCGGAACCGGGTCTTACCAGAACCGGTTTTACCGGAAATTTCCAAAGGTTCCGTCCGGTCCCTTAGTTACCGGATAGGAACCGGTTCTTACCGGATCATTGTGTACCGGTAAATTATTATTTTTTATTATTAACTTTAATTATTATATAATATTATATTATTAATTAATAAAATTATATTATTAAAAAACTTCAATTTAAAACTTTAAACTTTAAAGTTACTTTAAATTTTCAATTGAATTTAAGTTTAAACTTTAAACTTTAAAGTTTAAAATTGACTTTAAATTTTAAAGTTTATATTGAATTTAAAGTTTAAAATTGACTTAAAGTTTAAAGTTTATATTGAA
>JAJOOS010079871.1:0-33942 GCA_029582725.1 Solanum chiquidenum | reverse complement strand
CTTTCCTTTTTTGGACTAAAGTGTAGGGATTTGAAGAGGATGACATGTCATGGTTATTTGATAGGTTTCTATGTGTTGAAGATGAAGACTTGGTGAGTTCTCATAGATTCGAGGACAATATCCAATATGTTCTTTTATGTCTTTTTAGTATTGTTTAAGTTGTGTACGGGATTAGTCCCGCATTTTGTACTCTAAAAGTATTAGATGGTTTTGAGACATCATGTATAAAGTCTAGAAAGTCTTCCGTTTGCTATTTTTTTATGCAATGTTTTTCTTGGTAAAGAAAGTTTTAAATTCCTTATGGTTTTAGTGTCTATGCGATGAATGAATGCTAAGAGGCTTGTATTAGACCTCTTCGAGGTCGAGTACACCGGTTACGACTAGGGGGTGCTCCCAGGTCGTGACAGCAGGCATTGAAGACCCAAGTTGAGGAGTTCTAAGTGAAGATCAGGAAGGGTTTCACGGACCGTGAAGCCATTGACGGACCGTGGTAGCATCCGTGAGGTGCCCGACAGTTCAGTTCTACTTCGAGTAGGACTCTCTCGAAAACACTTTATTTAAATTAACTAGGTCGTTTTTACTTTTAATCTGATCTTATCTTGAACGAAGAACGCAGTTTCAATCATTATTAGCTTTTGGTTTTGAAGATTAACATCAAATTAAGTTTGAAAGTGGAATTTCTGGTTCTTGAATTATCAAAGTGCGTATCAATTTGCCTATTGTTGTAAGAATTTTTCTCGTCATGTTTTAATTATATTCTTCTGTAAGATTACGTGAAATCATGAGTGGCTAAATACCACAACTAGGATTGTGGGATCCATGACGTCAATCTAAATGTAATTTCGTAAAATGAGTGAAAGGTGATTTATATCTGCAAATTATAATTTAGCTTTCGTATTCATGTATTCTAATGAGTGCACGCATTGGAGTGAACTGTCATTTGTTCGAGAGAAAAATGAGAGTTAGGAAAAAGCTAAATTAACCTGATGAATGGGGTCAAAGTTCGAGTTCGAGAGAAGAGAACTTTAATACTATTGTAAGCGAGGGTAAAACTTGCAACACTCTAAGACCGAGAGGACTTGAGTGAAGATTATTTGATTAGACTGAGAAGTATCAAATATATTTAGCTCGCATGTATTTTGTATAGATAAATTTCTTGAAACTCAAATACGGAAGAGCATTAGATGCAACATTATAGGGAACACAATCCTAGTTTCATTTAATTATCGGAACAACTTTAGAACTGATATTATGTTAATTGTTGCATTAGATTTTAGTTAACAACCTTGGTTACTAGAGCTTTATAGCTAAACCCAATTTTACTTTTCGTAATTATTTCTTTAGGAAATAATAACGACATTTGAGTAAAACGCGACAGTGAAATCATTTCTATAAAGAAATTCTATGTGGGATCGACCTCAACTCACGTTGAGTTCTATAAATTGACTTCGATCGTTTATATCTTTTAATTGAGGTGTAAGTTTGGACGTATCACCAACTTGGCGAGCAAAAAATGATTCGGCAATACGTCGAATGGATCGGCGATCACGACCCAACTCGCCTAATTTTCCAGAAGAATTTGATGCATGCGTCAGGCCATATCGATCGGCGATCTCGACATATCTTGCCTAGTTGACTCCATGCTGAGATGTATAAATTCATTTTTTAAAAAGGAAAAAAATGAGTTCCGAAAGAGGGTATTCCTGAGTCTTTGAGAGTTTTTAAATTTTCACATTGTTGAACATTCTTGGAGAAAATTTGAATCTCGGATTTGAGGTTTTAGGATTCTCGCTTTAATTTTGGCATTAGGTATTGCAGATTGTTACAATTCAGATGGATATTCTTTTTGGTAACGATTTCTTACTTTTCTCTATGTTTGGCTAAAACCCCTTACCTTAGGGGTGTGATCATGTAGTTGAATGCATTATTTAGCTAATGGGTATTGTTAATTGTTGAATTTAATGTTGTTTTGAAATGGGTTCAATTGTTTGTTCATGTTATTATTGTTAAACTGAAGTTGTAAATTTGGTTCTAGCTTAGCTCTGTATGCTTGCTTAAAAAAGAGGTATTAGAGTAGAGTGAATGATTGATAATTGTATTGATTTGTATCTCTACAACCCAACTTGAGAAAGTGGGTTAATTAAGAAATTAGATTATTTGGTATTGTTAAGCTTGTTGAGATTCGAGAGAACTCACTTGAAACATGATAGTTGATCGAGAGATGGCTATTGTATTCAAAACCTATCCTACTCATTGAGATTCAACAACTTGAAGCAATTAGTAATTACCCATTAAGCAAAATTAGCATTCGATTGATCACACTCCTAAGGTCCAATCTCTAATCGTTTAATTCTTGTGTTAATTGTTCCTTGTTATCAATTAGTTACTAATTCCCCCTATTTGATATCGATAATTGAAACTTAGTGATTTATTTTAGGTTGCACAATCGTTTACTTCTACAAATGATAAGAACACGTCTTCACTTCTTAATTAAATCATTTACCTTATCATTCCCTGTTGGATCGACCCCAACTCATACTTGGGTTTATACTTGTTAGCGACCACCTACACTTTGAATCGGAAAAAGTGTAGTCGAGCGTTATCACTGGTCCAAACTAAGATGAAGAAGATTAAGACTATCTTGGCAAAGTGGAGTAAGGAAACTTTTGGCAATATATTTCAGAAGATTGCCACTCTTGAAGACAATGTCAAAGCACAGGAGATACAATTGGAAATATTACCTACTGTAGAAAACATAAGTTCCCTAAAGAAGGCAGAGTCGGACCACAAAATATATATATACATAGAGGATGAATATTGGAGGCAAAAAGCAGGAATGAAGTGATTGCAGGGGAAATAATAAACACTACTCAGAACATAGGGGAAGAAGTTGTGAATGTATACAAAAAGCAATTATGTGGAAACCATTAAGAAAGTAATGAGGAAATGCTGAAATGTATCCCACAGCTGATCACATAGGATGAGAATGAAGAAATAGGCAAAGCCCCAACAAGAGAGGAAGTGAAGCAAGTGGTCTTTGCCCTAAATGGAGATAGCGCCAGTGGTCCTGATGGATTCTCTGGACAATTTTTTCAATCTAGTTGGGAAATCATTGGTGATGATATCACAAATACGATAAAGGCATTCTTTTGTGGGCAAGAGATTTCCAGGTATGTTACTCACACTAATCTGGTTCTAATCCTTAAGAAAAAGGTGGTTAAAATTTTTAGGGATCTGAGACTCATAAGCCTAAACACTTTTACTAATAAGATAATCTCCAGAGTGCTGCATGAAAGAATAGTAAAAGTACTTCCTCTATCTCCTACCTTATTTATTATTACAATTGAGGCACTGGCAAGGAATTTGAACAAGTTTTTTTTGGACACTACTTTTCATGGATATGGTATGCCCAAATGGAGCCCAAAGATCAATCACATATCCTATTATAGCCTGCTTCTATGAAGAAAATGATGGTTATTTTGAGGAACTTTGAGATGGTATCAGGCCAAATGATTAATCTGAATAAAAGTTTGGTATATCTTCATGAAAAGGTCCTAGCTAGAGTAAGTAACCAAATCAGAAGGATAACAGGAGTGAGACAAGGATCATTCTCATTTACCTACCTTAGATTCCCAGCATTTTATGGAAGAAAGAACAAGAGCCATTTGGAGTAATTGATCAAGAAGGTGATGAATAGAATGAGCTTACCGCAGAACAAACTGCTAACTTTTGGAGTAACACATGTATTACAATCAATGCCAGTATACCTATTATCTTCCATGAACCCTCCTATGAATGTGATAAACCAATTGCATAAAATCTTTGCGAGATTCTTTTGGGGAAATGCGACTGGATCAAAGAACAAACACTGGGTATCATGGGACAACATGTGCTTTCCTAAAGAAGGAGGAGTAGGATTCATATCTCTACATGATGTGTCACAAACCTTCTTTGGTAAGCTATGGTGGAATTTTAGAACCTCCACATCCTCAATGTGGGGCGAATTCATGTGGAATAAGTATTGCAAAAAGCTACACCCCAACATGGCTAGAGGATATGTGACATCCCATGTTTGGAGGAAAATGCTAACAACAAGGGGGAGGTGGAGCATAACATATGGTGGCAAGTAAAAGCAGGCAACTTCGATTTTTTGTTTGACAATTAGACAGGACAAGGAGCATTGTATCATGTCGAAGGTGAAAATGCCATTGAAGAAGAACTAGAAGTGAAACAATTCATAAAGGGAGGAGAATGGGATATACAGAAACTAAAGGATACCATATTAGAAGAAATGACACAACATATAGTGGAAAACATCACCCTCCATCAGGTGAACAACTGAATGACATCTCATGGTGGATGGGAAGCACACAAGAAAATTTACTATCAAATCAGCATGGGAATTATTGAGAAAAAAGAGAGAAAAGAAAGAGGAGTACAGGCAGATATGGGCAAAAGGACAACCTCTCAAAGTGAACTTCTTCATATGGAAAGCTAGGAGAAAAAGAATAGCTACAGATGATAATCTAAAGAGGATGAGGGTTCCTATTGTGTCGAGGTGCTGGTGTTGTGACAAGAAGGAAGAGGAGACAATGGCCCATCTATCTCTAACAACCCCCTTAGCCATGAGGCTATGGAGGCAGTTTGCTATTTTTGCAGGTATAGACATAGAAGATATGAACCTCAAACAAATCATAACGTCATTGTGGACCATGGAAGCATCACCAAAGTTGGAAACAGTGTACAGATCTATACCAGCAATCTTAATGTGGACAATTTGGAAAAGAAGAAATAGCATCAAACATGGGGGTAAGTGACATACCAATAAATGGTTTGGCAAGCAATGGACATGGTGAGGAAGCTAGTCAAGATATTGCACCCATGGATGAAGATAGGAAAGTTGGACTGGCATGAAACTGACTATGCTAAAGGAATATAATCCAAGATTATATTATCATAGTGTAACTTGGCAATTCCCAAACAGACATAGGCTCAAATGCAACACAGATGGAGCATGTCGAGCCAATCCAAGGGTAAGTTCCTTTGCCTTTTGCATAAGAGATGAGAAGGGTGATCTAGTATTTGCTAGAGCTAAGATTCTGGGAGTGACTACCAATATAGAAGCAGGAGCTTGGGCAATTCTAGAGGCCCTGAATTTTTATGAGAAGAATAGCCTAAAGGAACTGATCATTAAGACAAATTCACTAGGTCTAAAGCGAATGGTGGAGCAACAGTGGACGATACCTTGGGAGTTAATAGAACACATTGAGGACATAAGGTGGAAACTACAGGTCACACATGCCCACATAAATCACACATTTAGAGAAGGCAACACACTAGCAGATGCACTAGCTAATGAAGTGATAAACACACAGGACACAAAGGAATATCACAGTTTCAGCGAGCTACCAACACAATAAAGAGACTAATTAACATAGACAAAACACAAATTCATAATTTAGAGATCAAAATCGGGAGGATAATCACACAATGAAGTAACAGGGTGCAAAAAGGAAATGTAAACGCATTTAAATGACATAAAGGAGAACAAGAGGGGTCCCAAATTTTACAAGCCCACAGGGATACAACAAAACAATAAACACAGCAAGAACAATAAAGAGGGGTAGATGGAACCTCCCACCGCAGGAATAGCTACAAGGAGATGCACGTGCCACCATGGGAAGCAAGAGGCTGACTGCATCATACTACTTCAGTCCCTTGGGGATAAACCCCAACCACCTGAAAAAGGGAACAAAGCCTTAGATCTAGAAATTAAAAGAGAAGAGGAAGCACGAAGAAAAGAGCTTACCAGACACAAGTGAAGCTGATAGAGCTCAAGCATCAATAACCAAGGATGGAGCTGGAAGATCACTTAAAGAAGGATCAGGAGAAACTGCCGACCCCAGATCAGAGGAAACATTGATCGCAAGCGGTGAAGAGGAAGAGTGAGGAGTACAACAAACGCTTGGACAAAAGAGAAGATATTTTTAAATTAGGAAACATTTTGTCCTTCTTGTTGTTGGATCGGGTCATTGTTTAAGCATGAGTCCACCTTTTGCATAGACTGGGATACTGCCTCTTTTGTCATCTTTTTTATTACTCCCTCCGTCTCATTTTATGTGGCAACATTTCCTTTTTGGTCAGTCTCAAAAAGAATGTCACATTTCCTTATTTGGTAAGTATTTAAAGGTATAATTCCTCTTTTACCGTTGTTGGTCCCACTTAATCTTGAAAAGAGTACTCCAATACATTTATTAGGAGAGAGAAAAATAAGTCTATTTTTTTGAAGGGCAATTTGGTAAACATTTCAAAGTCTTTATTAATTTATTAAACTCCGTGCCCGGTCAAATGTTGCCACATAAAATGGGACGGAGGGAGTATAATAAAATGGTACATCCCAGTATCTAAAAGTTTAACAAAAAAAAGAGGTAATGAACTATAGGTCTCAGAAAGGAATTTAACATTTTTATTTTATTTTTTAGATTGTAATTTATTTATTTTTCAAGTACAGAAGAATTGAAGAAATGGGGTGATGAACGCAGAAATAAGAACAAAGGTCCAGATTCCTACAAGCTATAACATGTTAAATTGATGGAAGGAAACCATTGTGAATTACCTTCAGTGTTCCATTAAATTGATACAATGTAAATATCATACACTTGCTATTTCTCATTGTTCATGACAGAAGATATTTGTTTTAATAAATGGTTATTTATATTTGTCCCAACTCTTTTTTTATCTATAAATGTACATAGTTTTGCAACAATAACGGAAGCTTTCTAAGACCAAAAAATTCAAACTTAATTATATTGAAAGATATATAAATTTGGTAAAAATGACAAACTGATATAATTTCCTTTCTACTTTCAATTAAAATGAAAGTTTGGTAATAATTTTATTTTAATTATATAAGTACCAAATGAATACTCGAAAAAAAAGTTAGTATATTCTATAACTTATTATATAAAATAATGGATGGAAAAAAAAAAGATAAAGTCTCTAGGAAATTGACTAAAATAAAATTAAGGAGAAAAGATAATATTGCAGTTGAAAAAATATAGTGGAAGATGACATTTAATAAGCCTACTTAAGTTGAAAATAATTATCATCCTTTTTTAAATTTTTTTTAGAGAAACTTTGATTGGAAGTTAGAAAGAGAGATAAACTACATGTTCGCATTCTCTATTTCTACAACACACAAGTGTATATATAATTATTAGAGAGGGATGGCCCGTGCCCAACATGATAAATCTATTTTTTATACATAATCAATTGATTTAAGTTACGTTTTTGTATTAGTAAAGAAGGATGATCAAGTTAGAAATAAAGTATATCATTTAATCTGCAAATTATATGCAACATCAAATCATAGATAAAATAGAAGACATTAAATGTTGACACAAAAAGATGTTATCAAATTATTGAACATTAACCTTAGTTTAAGTAAATTAAAAATGATGATACAGAGAAATGGAGTGCCATGCATGATCTGCCAAACCCGATTTGCCATTAGCCTTACTCTTAATATTAATGATTTGAGTTGTCTCTTTCCAGATAAAAACAATCTAGCTTTACTACTCTTGACCTGAGATTTGCAATTAAATAAATCGAAAGTCGAACAATAATTTATTCAAGCAAAGCCTATCCCATGATCATTGGTACAATCACAAAAATGTGAAAACTTCTTCATTGCATATTATGTGTCTCAAATAATTCATACATATACCTCATTAAGTGGATGAAAATGAAGAGGTGCTGCCACATGCTATGGAAAATTACCACATAGATTTACTATTTTTTTTGGTTGCAAACCCAACCTTTTTATTTCATAAAGAAAGATAAGAAGGGATGAGATTAATTCCCAAACCTTTTCCTAGTTACAAAAAGGATGAATATTCATCAATATACACAATAATCTCTATTCTAGAGTTGGTGACTATAAAAAGATCTATAGCTATGTTGGAGGACACCACCAAAAACATATTAGGGGATGAAAAATTTAAGCAAAAGGATTAGCATAACCTATACAAAAGTGAACTGCTTGACATGAGTTTTAATTCTAAAAGTTGAAACTTGGTCTGAGTCAGTCTTCAGGGAGCTTTGGCTTTGTATGGTAGAGTCAGAGCTTGTGTGAAGAAAATGGATGTTTTTGCCGTAATATAAAGTGTAAATTTAATAAAATAACATATTTAAGAATGATATTACTAGTTATAACATAACTTTCTAGTTTTCAATATATAACATTAGATTTCTAACAAATAATAAATTAATAAAATAAATAAAAACGAAAAATAGATTAAAATAATTTTTAATCAATTAATTAATAATATATTTTTCTTAATTATAGTATTCTATAATTGATAGGATATCAATACCCTAATTTTCTCTCAATTAATTGATCAGTATTTTACTTTTTACTTTTTATCAATCTCCTAATTAATAGTATCTAGGGGTGTGCATTAATTTTTTTGGTTTGATTTTGTACTATTCGATTTGGATTTTTCGGTTTTTGGTTTTGAAGAAGTGTAACCCAATCCGAACCAAAATAAATTTGGTTTGGTTAGGTTTTTCTCTTTTTGGTTTGGGTTTTTTCGGTTCAGTTAATCGGTTATGTCAATAATTAGAAACATAACAAAGTTATATTTATAATTTAAAAAATAATAATATATATATATATATATATATATATAAAATATTGAATTTCTTTAATATACTTTTTAATATAAATCACAAGTAAAAACGTAAAACACAATACTTAAAAGTATATCAATTATAGATGTCCAAACATAAAAAATAAACTAAATCATAATAAAAATAACTCAAAGGGAAAAAAAGTGGTTAACTCCAACTTAATTTATATATATATATATATATATATATATATATATATGCATGTATGTATATATAATTTGGTTTTTTCATTTTTTTTATTTTCATTTTTGTAAATTCGAAACCAAACCAAACAAAGTAAATTATAAATCCAAAACCAAATCAGAAATCCAAAAAACCAATCCAAATTAGAATTCGATTTGATTTGATTTGATTTTTCGGTTTAATCCAAATAATGCACACCCCTCATAGTATCAATCTCCTATTTTGATTCTTCCTTCCTCCTTCTTTCTAGTTATCAATTTTTTTTTAAAAAAAATCACGTACTAGTGTTTTTGCTGATATCATTTTTAGGTGTTTTTTTTATTTGAAATTGTTTTTTTTAAAAAAAAAATAAGCTTCTTTTTTTTTGGAATATGATATTTTTGTAATTCTTTTAGATGAATGATTTCTTTTTTGTATCGATCTGCATGAAGTGGATAATTAGTTTCTGTTTGAAAATACTACATCATTTATAATTAGCATCTTATATATACAAGTTCCATAAATAAAATATCGTTATCAAATTTCATGCAGTAAAATATTTATACATACTGTACTAAACTTACTAATTGATACCAATTTTAATATACTTTTAAAAAGGGAAAAGGGTCAAAATTACCCCCTCAACTTTGTTTTATTGGTTGACTTTACCCCTGCCGTTAAAAGCAAGTTATTTTTACCCCTGCTGTCAATAAACTTAACAAATATACCCCTCCTTGGATGGAAAGCCCCAAATCAATTAAAATTACCTGATTTTACTTAAATTACCCAATTTTAACCCGACCCACTTAATAATATACCCGATTTTCCAAGTCAGATCTGAGGTCAACGATCTACCTAGAACCAGCAACCTTATCCAGTAACCTTATCCAGTTCTTCTCTTGATTTTCAACAAGATCGATGGTGTTAAAACTCTAGGAAGGTGTTGTGGAATTTGTACGAGGTTTCATTCACTTGTTCCTCGAGTTGATAACGTTGTTGTTCGTGTTGATTGTGTTATCTCTGATGATGACTCTTCCAGTAAGTCACGTCACCCCATTTCTTTCCTTTTTCGACTCGTATTCCTTGGTCTTGTTAAACCCTTTCAATCCCTTAGTTGATCTCCATTTCTTCCTTGTGATGTATTGCTTCATCGTCTCTTGTCGATGATGATTTTGAGCAAAAAATTGTTACCCATCACTCCCCTACACAACATTTGAAGAATTTTGATGAAATTAAGTTGCTTAGGATCGAGTTGCCTAGTGGGTAATTGAGTATTGATGAGGGTGTTTTGCTCAAGCGGAGAGCTGATTTTGGTTCTACTCTTGATAATTGTGTTATTCTTGGGGATTACAATTTTGGTTATGTTAACTTTTGTTGGGAAACCCAGAAGGGATTTGGTCTTAGAAAGCAAGAAATTGACTCTTGATAGGGCTACTGACGTGGAGGAGGTAGAGTAGTGGGAGAGGTCGTGATTTCGACGGTGGTGGTGAAGGAGATCTCGGAGAGGTGTTATCAACATTGCATCTTTTCCTATTTTATGTATTAGTTATATGGAGAAGCTTTTCCCAATTTTCGGTTCTGGGTTACCGAGATATCTGGCTATTTTGATATTTGCGTTGTTGTTATCGTTTTTGAATTATATTGGATTAGCTATTGTGGGTTATGGTGTTATTGTTCTTGGGATTGTATCACTTGCACCTTTCATTATAACGTCGTTGATTGCGATTCCAAAGATTCAGCCCATAGATGGATCAGTTTAGGGCAAAAAGGGGTGAAGAATGATTGGAATATGTTCTTCCATTCATTGTTTTGGAATTTGAATTTTTGGGATAATGTGAGTACTTTTATTGGTGGAGTTGAAAACCCAAAAATAACTTTTCCTAAAGCACTTTTTTCATCAGTAATCTTAACTTGATTTGGTCATTTAATCCCACTCATGGTTGTTACTGGAGCAGTATCAGTTGATCAAAGGGAATGGAAAATAGGGTTTATGGCGAACGCAGCGGAGATGATTTCTGATAAATGGTTGAAATTTTGGATTGAATTTCGGGTATATTATTAAGTAGATCGGATCGGTTTAGAATTGGGTAATTTAAGTAAAATTGGATAATTTTAATTGATTTGGGGCTTTCCATCCAAGGAGGGGTATATTTGTTAACTTTATTGACGGCAGGGGTAAAAATAACTTGCTTTTAACGGCAGGGGTAAAGTCAACCAATAAAATAAAGTTCAGGGGTAATTTTGACCCTTTTCTCTTTTAAAAATAATAAACAATTTGCTGCTTGTTACTAATGTGTAGTTGGGTATCAATTTTACACTTTTAAACACCAATACAGATATAATAATTCCGAATTTATTGAGATATCAAATTTCATACCTATTTCATACAGTGAAATATTTATATATAATGTAGTAAACTTAATAATTGATATCAATTTTAATACACTTTTTAAAAATTATACACAACTAGTGAATCACCTCGCGCTTTGCGCAATCGTAAAAAAATCATTTTTTATTATATATATATTTAAATTTTTAATATTAAAATAACGTAAATTTTGAAATATATAATTTAAACACAAGTTTATAATTTTAATACATAAGTATTTTACAAACTTTTAAAAATGAAACTAATGTCATTTAAGATAAAGCATCACCTACAATTTTATTGAAATATAGAAAGTGGATGAATAGAAATAGTATATTATGTTGATGGACTTCTCCTAAATAATCAAATATAAAATTATATATAGTTCATTATTCACATTTCATAGACCACGATATTCATATATTTTGAAATAGATTTCTTTTGAAAAGTTTATATATATATATATATATATATATAAAAGAAAGAAAATAGATAGTTTATCATCAATATTGAAAACAGCCCGTATATATCATTATCATCAAACATTGTAATGATTTTCTCACACATTTTCACTAAGAAAATATTTCTTATATTATTTATACGTTTGTGTAAATATGTAACTATTATTATGCATAATGATTGATATGGTAAATCATAAATGTCATGACTTTTACACTTTTCATATTTTAATGTAATTAAATTCAATGTAACTTATGTTTTAAATATTAATAATTATTGTTTTGCTACTTATTTTTTAATACCAAACAATATTGCATTGATTACTATATTTTCCTAACAAAAACGTGATACAAGGAAGCACAAAGAAATTTTATTAAAAGACATTTTTTTTCAATTTTTTTTATTTTAATTCTAATATAAGGAAAAAAATTCAAAAAACTGAGAAAAAAGATAACATTAATGATATAAGAAATTTGAAAGTTTTAAAAAGAGATTAATGAGAGAAAATTAATAACATTGATAATGAAAGAAATTAAATATCCTCTTAATTAGAAGATCAGTCTTTCCTTTTTCTCCTCATTTAATAATTTCTTAAGTAATAGAGTATTCTTTATTTATCCATATATTTTACCATTTGATTTATTTCCCTTATTCTATATCAAGTTCGAAAAATTATGAAACAAATCATGACTTTTACTCTTTTCATATTTTAATGTAATTAAATTCAATGTAACTTATGTTTTAAATACCAATAATTATTGTTTTGCTACTTATTTTTGAATACCAATCAATATTGCATTGATTACTATATTTTCCTAACAAAAGTGTGATACAAGGAAGCACAAAGAAATTTTATTAAAAGACATTTTTTTTCAACATTTTTTATTTTAATTCTAATATATAAGGAAAAAAAATTCAAAAATATGAGAAAAAAAGGTAACATTAGTGATGTAAGAAATTTGAATGTTTTAAAAAAGAGATTAATGAGAGAAAATTAATAACATTTATAACGAAAGGAATTAAATATCCTCTTAATTAAAAGATCATTCTTTCCTTTTTCTCCCCATTTTAATAATTTCTTAAGTAATATTTTTTACCATTTGATTTATTTTTCGTTATTCTATATCAATTTCGGAAAATTATGAAGCAAATTAAGATTATATATGGAACAATAAAATAAACTAAAATAAAAAATAAAAAAAAATATATATATATAATTAATATAATTGGCAAATGACAACTTTCTTAATCCAAATTTTCTCAAAATTTAGAATATCATTCTTTCCTTTTTATCTGCACAACATTTTAAGAACTTTTTAAATGATATTTTTTACCATTGATTAATTTGTCATTATTGTATATCAATTTTGTGAAAGCAGATATGAACAAATTAAGACTATATATAGAACAATTAAGATGAACTGAAAATAGAAAATAATAATAATGATAATACACCTTCCGCGTTAATATATATATCCAATATTTATTTTCTCCCATAAATAATCTGTAATTACACTAAAAATAATATAAATGGCAAATAACAACTTTCTCAACCCAAATTTCCTCTTAATTAGACCATCATTCTATCCTTTTTTTCTCCTCATTTATAGAATTTTTTAAATAATATTTCTTGCCATTTGATTAATTTTTCATTATTCCATATCAATTTAGGGAAATTATGAAACAAATTATGATTAATATGAAACAATTAAAATGAAATAAAAATAGAAAAGTAGAAAATATAAAAGAAAATAAAACAACCAAATTGTAAAATTCAAAGTTTGGTCATTATTATATTATCTTTTTCGTCCATTTTTTTTTCTTTCTATTTTTCGTCCATTTTCTTCTCCTACGTTAACAGAAGATAACTCCTTTTTCCCCCTCCTTACAACATTATAAGAATTCTCTAAGTAATATTTCTTTCCATTCCAATTTTTCATTTTCTATATCAATTTAAGGAAATTCAATTTGAAATTAATTAATACTATATAGGGAACAAACTAAATGAATCATTAATTGCAAACTAAACTTAAATTTCAATCATATTATATGCATCTTTTTCTTTTTCATTTTCTTCTGTCATTTTAGTCTCTATATATTGCTTACTCCCAAACTATCATTTATATTGATTTTATTTTATCTTCTTCTAATTTTATGAAAAATATCTTATACTCAATTTTCTTTCTAAAATATTTCATCATTTTCTTCTATAATAAAACAAAGATAGAAGATAGAAGGAAAAAATTACATTCTTATAATAAGAGTCTATGTTTACAAAATATATAAATTACTTGTGACTTCAGGATATAACTTTTACAAGTGTTTTGAATTTCGTTAAACTCCATTGACCAGTTAGTCATGCTTTGCCGCAATCCACCACTTCGAAGGTCATCAACTCCAAAAATACTCTATGATCAACCTCCTCACCAATGATATATATGTAACATTCAACAAATATTCCGTAACTTCATGCCCATATATATAGCTGGTGTTTTGTGTCTTGGATGGTAAATGAGCGTGTTGATAATTAACAGGATAAGAGAAACATTTAGGACATGGTTCCTTAATTTAATCTTGTACGCTATCTATTTATGCAAAACAAAGATGTAGAATGCATGTTATGTTGTATGTATGTTTATATAGTATTCAAAAGTTAATGGTGAAAAACTTTTCAAATTCTATAATTAAGTGAAGGAATAAAATGTCTTAAATATTGTAATTAAGTGATGCATATACAAAAATATAAATGAAAGAATTTTTGAAAAAGAAAAATGCATTTTATTGTGAAGAATTGATAACTAAAGTTTTTATGTTTATGCTTTAATGAGGAGAAAATTAAATACTATGTTTTAATGTATGTAAAAACTTGAAGTAATATTTTATGTCTTTTAAAGTGAAGAAAAATCTCAAAAAAACCAAAAAAAAATAAAAATAAAATTTCAGTCCTTAAAGAGAACCACATCACCGTTTTGATGTTTCTGCTTTATATATATATATATAGATTTGTTGCTCTTTACTAATGGGTAGTTGCGTATCAATTTTTATACACTTTTTAAACACCAATAAAAGATATAGTAATTTTAAATTTGTTGGGGTATCAAATTTCATACATATTTCATACATATTTCATACAGTAAAAAATTTATACATACTATAATAATTTATACAAATTTTTATACACTTTTTAATACTAATAAAATATATAATAGTTCTCTAATTTATTGAAATATCAAATTTCATACATATTTCATACCGTAAGATATTTATACATACTAAACTAAACTTACTAATTGATACCAATTTATATGCATTCTAAACATCAATAAAGATAATATTCCATAAATTTTGTTGAGGTATCAAATTTCATACCTATTTCATATAATAAAATGTTTATACATACTAAACTAAATTTTACTAATTGATACCAATTTTTATACAATTTCTAAAAGTTAATAAAAAATATAATAGTCCATAAATTTGATGGAGTATCAAATTTCATACATATTTCATACAGTAAGATACTAATACATACTATACTAAACCTAATAATTGATACCACTTTTAATTCATTTTTTAAACACTAATAAAAGATGTATAATAATTCACAAATTTGTTGAAATATCAAAATTTCCTACCTATTTCATACTGTAAAATATTTATACAAACTAAACACAAATTATTAATTGATATCATTTATATATACACTTCTAAACATCAATAGAGTATAATAATCCATAAATTTTGTTGAGGTATCAAATTTCGTACCTCTACTGTAAAATGTTTATACATACTAAACTAAATTTTACTAATTGATATCATTTATATACACTTCTAAACATCAATAAAGAGTAATATTCCATAAAATTTGTTGAGGTATCAAATTTCATACCTATTTCGTACTGTAAAATGTTGATACATACTAAACTAAACTCTACTAATTGATACCAATTTGTATACACTTTCTAAACATCAATAAAAAGTATAATAGTCCACAAATTTATTGGGACATCAAATTTCATACATATTTCATACAATAAAATGTTTACATACTAAACTAAACTTACTAATTGATTTTAATTTTTATACACTTTTCAGACACTAATATTATTGCAAATTGATACCTAGAGTTAACTACCTTACCATTTTATAAACAAAAAATGTAATCAGTAGAATCAAAATCGCCACATACACACTGCATCATAATCGTTGTATACATAATCACTTATGAAGTTTCTCCTTCACAACATTCTTCGATCTCTTAAGTTGCATTTTTTTTTTATGTTTGATTTCAATAAAAGTTGTGATGTTCACTGCCACAATGAGGAGGTACACATTGACATCAATGCGCTAGAGCTGAGAGATGTCCATCTCTGTTTTGATTACTCTACGAGCAAATATGATGATGAAGTGGTTGTAAACTAGTGCTAAGATCATTATGAACATGACAAGAAAAATGGACAGTGAAGATGATCGATGGATTTTTAAAGAACATACATTTGTATTCATAGATGTTGTTTGCTAGATAAAGAATGTTGAGAGTTGAGCAAAACAACAGTCGAGAGATAGAGATGTGTATGATAGTGATAGAATCATTTCGGGAAGAAAGTGGAGAGATATTTGGGGAGATTTATTTCCTTTCTGAAAATATTATCCTCAATCCCTAGAATGTGGTAACATAATTGTATAATTATCAGTTATTTAAATAAAGAAAAAGAAAATGACTCCCTTTTTTCTCCTTAAATCGGTAACTACCATAAAAAATACTTAAATTTAATATAAAATTATCCTAATTGTTCAAACTTATAATTAAACTATTATTTGAAATAATTATTAAAAAGTATATTTATGACTAGTAATATAAAGTCTTTAATACATATGTTTAAATACATATGAGATGTGATTTTTTAAAATATAAAATATAAATGATATATTAAATTGGATGTTTTAAGTTAGAAGTATTATGATAATTTAACATTCAAGTTAGGAAGTTCATGCTTTTAACTTAATATAGATATAGATAAAGATAGATTGATAGATATAAAAGTTGATGGATGGATGGATGGATGGATAGATAGATAGATATTTGACTTGTCTTTCCTGATAAATGATGTTTGTTGAACTCATTCAATATATTTCTTTAGATGCGCTATTACCTCTATAGTGTGCTATGACTGACAATGTAACACCTAAGATTTTGAACCTACGAACACTTAGCATTAGCATAAAACCAGCCTAAAATTTCAATACCAAATTTACACGATCGGCATCTATAAGTTGTAATTGTTTTTATTTCCTTTATTTTTTCCAGCTGGTGCCCTCAAGAATAAAAAACATGTGACTTGGTTTGTTTATAATTTTTTAGTTGTTATTTTTTTCTTTCAAAAATAATGTATTTCAAAATATTTTTAATTTATTAAATATGATAAAAAAACTTTATAAAAATTTAATGAGATCATTTTTTGTTTTACTAGCTCTAGAATAATCAAGGAACACACATTTGAGATACAAGGGGTTGATATCTTTCACATAATTAATTTATTATGGCATATTTAGGGGTGTTTATGGACAATGGACATGGAAGAACAAGAAAAACTAGATGTTACTAGCTAAAGAATGAATAATAGGCCATCAAATTGAGTATCTTATACTTTGCATTCACATGTACCAAACAATAAAGAAAGTGATAATTGACTAATACATGAAAAATCATTCAATATTTAGAAGCCAATTATATCAAAGAACAAATATTATAATTAAAAATATGTAGAAGATAAAATTCATTAAAGAGTAAGAATTTTATAATCTTTCAAGTTCTTAATATATGTGACAATATCAAATTTTTAATATTTGGATATTAGAAAATGATCATTTATAATCTTAATGATGTCATGAATTACCGCACAAAGTGCTGATAAGTTATCTAGTAAATTAAGAAAATGTTGTTGTTAGAATTAGGGGTGTGCATAGGTCAATTCTGTTTTATATATTATCGGTTTGGTTTATCGATTTTTAATTTTTAAATATGCTAACCCAATAAAAAACTAATAAGATATTTTTATTGGTTTTTGATTTATCGGGTTTTAGTCGATATCAGTTCGGTTTTCGGTTTACCCAATAAGAAAATATCCATAAAATATTATATGACTTCTCACTTCTCTAAATGCTTTGATATAGTGAAACAAGAAAGATAATGAGAAATTGCATCAATAAGAAAAAATATTGTACTGAGGCTATAATTACATGTCACCGCCAAAACATATTATAGAATTTATGATATTAATATGTAACGACCTAATTTCGTCGTTACGGAAAATCCAATGGGGAAAAGAATTGGGGTCATAAAACTTTTTGGTAGTAACTTAAAATTTTCTAACCTAGTCTAGATTTGGATGAAATCAGTGTCAGTGAGTTCTAGGAAAATCAGGTAACGAATGAGAGATATAATTATGAATTTGATCACATGAATAGATAGCTAGAAGGTTAAGAAACCCGTACGACTTTACAGAATCGAATTCGGGCGAGTAGAACTCCCGAAACTGATCTTAGCGTGATCAGATAGTTTCTGATTGTCATGGGTTGAAGGTGTGTTGTGAAATGGAGGTTTGTAACTCTTAATTTGACTCTCTGAATCCATGCAAGCCGCCAGGGTGGGATTTATCCAGCCAAGGTTGGGACACTGTAACGGGATAGGGTCCGCCACAGCGGGACAGACGCGACTTAAGTCAGAAATAAACCCCAAAAATGTCATTATTCTGCAAACTTTGTTCTTAAGAGTTAGGAGACGATCCCAGGCGATTTCTTGACAGTTTTCCACCACTTTTTGTGCAAAAGGTAAGATTCCTACTCCCCTAATCCATTTTCGATCCGTAGAACTTAGATTCTTGGTTATTAATTATTGGGGGAGGGTTTTTGAACTGAATTGGATGGTGAGAAAAAGCCCTATCTGCACCTTATGATCATGGGACTGGTCTTGGGTTATTGAATTTGTCGTAATCCGGATAATTAGGCCTCGTTTATTGATCTTTGCGGTATATTAATTGTTTGTAGACCAAGAACAAGCGGAAAGAATCCGGAAAGGGAAGAATCAAGTTTCTTAGAAGGATTCAAGCTTTGTTCGAGGTAGGTGATGGTTTGATTTCTTGTTTGCGTGATATATGTTGGTGATTACTTCATTGTGATGCATTTATGTACTTGAATGAAGCATTGTGATCAAACCTAATGAAAGGAGAACATATGATTAAATGTATGCCATGATTTAATACTTGATTGTATGATTTTGAGAATTTACATATGAGTGTAATTGTGATTGTGGTTGTGTTGAATGGATCGGGTGTCACGTTCCGACATACTAACTTGAACCAGATGCCACATTCCAGCGCATATATGGGATCGGGTGTCACGTCCGGCACACTAATTGGGATCGGGTACCACATTCCGGTAAACTAACAGTTTGGGTATGGGTTCCATGAGAGGACCATTCAATTATCATAACTACTTGTTAAGGAGAATGTGGAATTATGAGTTGTTCATGATTGATAATCGGCATATGTGTTTAGATTTTGTGCATGTCATGTTTACCTTGTTGTGATTATTGATATATGTTGTGCTTACTTGGGAATAGCCATGTGATCCTACCAATACACTGTAGTTGTGTACTGATGCTGCACTTGCTCTTTCTTTGTTGAGTACATGGCATCTTCAGGCGGCTACTGACAGACTTCGCTTAGGAGATCAGTGATTGACATCACATTTAAGGGTGAGCCAGTTCTTTCAGGCTGCCATGGGTCCTCTATTGTTTAGTCCACTCTTTCGCACTTAGACTAGTACTTTAGATATTCTCTTGTTTGGTTGGGTTGCACCCATTTTCTTAGATTATTGAACATTAGAGTTTTGGTACATTGACTTTCAGGTTCTAGGGGTGTTTTCCGCAATGTTTTAGTATTTAATTGTTAGTCTTCCGAAGTTTATGGGAACTCCACTTTATTTTTTGCATTTTAACCTGCTTCCGTATATTTAAAAGCGTAGTTTTGGGGTTAGCTGATTAGTATTAATGGTTTTCCCACCGGAGGGTTAGGGTGGGTGCCAATCACGACGGTCTGGGTCGTGACAAAGTTGGTATCACAGCCCTAGGTTCGTTGATCTCGATGTACCAAAATGATTCTAGTAGAGTCTTACGGAACGGTACAGAGACGTCTGTACTTTTCTTCGAGAGGCTATAGGACTTTAGGAAATCTCTCTATTTTCTCTTGTCTCCTTTCGTGCTATAGCTTGATTCCAATTGGTATTTGGTGATCCAAATTGGTATCTCACCTCATTCACTCTTCAGTCCGTTGATGGTTAACACTAAGTTTAACGGTGTCAGGCCCGCATCTCCTGTCAATGAGCCAACTGAGGAATTCGTAGCGAGAGGTCGTAGTCGAGGCAAGGGTAGAGGGAGAGAAAGGGGCAGAGGCCGAGGAAGAATAGCACCCACTAGGGGTAGAGCACCGTTGAGAATGCTCCGAGAGAAGAGGTTCCTCCCATACATCATGAAGAGGTAGAAGAGAATGTGAAGATTAAGGACGAGGAGGATTTTGGACAGGAAGAGGATGCACAAACTAGGTATATCGGCGTTCCTCCCTTAGACCCAGTGTTAGCTCAGCAGATCATGTCTTTTCTGAAGGGATTGGTTGGACCTGGAATCCTTCCCGTAGTTCAAGCTACTCAACCCCCAACCAACCACCCTGCTACTGTTACTAGTCTCATAGGTGATGCAACATTAGGTACGGATGCCTTCTTCCGTCCTTTGTTGGGTCGTGTGATGAATGGATCATGAGATGTTGACTAAGTTCCTTAAATTGAAATCGTTAGTGTTCCATGGTTCTGAGAGTGAGGACGTCTATGAGTTCATCCTACATTGTTATGAGAGGCTTCATAAGTTGGGTATTTTCCATCAACATAGAGTATAATTCGCGACTTTCCAACTTCAGGGCGAGGCTAAGAGTGGTGGAGAGTATATGTGGAATGCAGATCGTCAACTTTACCCCCACTCACTTGTTCCCAGTTTCATGCTCTGTTTTTGGAAAAGTATGTGCCCCGGACCTTGAGAGATTGTAACAAGGATGAGTTCATGGCTTTGGAGAAAGGTGGTATGACTATGGCTGCTTATGAGGCTAACTTTCATGCTTTATCTAGATATGCTACGCAATTGGTTATTACTGAGGAAGAGAGGATCCGTCTATTTGTTAAGGGACTGCATTCTGAGTTACATGTATTGTCTGTGCACATGACTTCTGCAGGATTTTTTTTTAATGAGGTAATGGATTTTATGATGAAAGTGAAAAGGGTGAGACGTGATGGGCAGGCTAAGGCGTTGGATAAGAAAGCTAAGAGCACAAGTAACTTTTAGGGTTCCTACTCCTGAGGTTCAGGGAGGCCGACACTTGTAGCCTGACCAATTCAGTCCGCCATGCCCACTTGTACAGGTAATTACTCGGGAACTCCACCTAAGAATTTGATTCAGGATAGCCAGGGAGCCGCACGTTTGGCGGGCAGCAAGCCATCTTTCGATTGCACTTGTTATAATTGTGGAGAACCTGTACATATGAGGAAAGATTATCCCCACCCGCTCATGTTGCATTCCGCGCAGCAATAGAGTAGAGCAATGATACCCGTGAGAAATGGTAATAATGGTCGAGGGCATCCACAAGGTGGGCAAGGAGGAAATCAACGAGGTCGTGGAGGTCAGCGAAATGGTAAAGCAATCAGAGGTATGACGCAGCCAGGCAGGAAAGTCGCCTGTCAAGACGATAGGGCTCAGTCTTATGCCTTTCCATGCAAGAGCGAGGCAGAGTCTTCTGACGCAGTGATCACATATACTATTCTTGTATGTGACTGGATGACTAATGTGTTGTTTGATCCGGGTTCTACTTATTCTTATGTGTCCGTTCAGGTTGCCTTGAGATTTGATATGATTTGTGATTTACTTGATCCCCCCATCCATGTTTCTACCCCGGTTGGAGAGTCTGTCATAGTCATCCATGTCTATCGTGCTTGTCCTATCTTGTTTATGGGTTTTCAGACTTGGGCTGATTTGGTTATTTTGGATCTGACTGACTTTGATATAACCCTAGGCATGACTTAGTTGTCCCCCTATTTTGTTGTGTTAAATTGTAACACTAAGTCTGTGACTCTAGAGATTCTTGGTAGGAAAAAGTTAGAGTGGGAAGGGGTGTACAAGCCTGAGCCAGTTAAGATCATATCCTCTATTCGGGCTAGGAAACTGGTGGGGCAGGGCTGTTTGGATTATTTGGCTCATATTCGAGATGTTGAGGTTGAGTCTCCCTCTATTGAGTCTATTCCTGTGGTGTCAGAATTTAGAGAAGTGTTTCCTACTGATTTTTCTGATATGCCTATGAATAGAGATATATATTTCTGCATTGATTTGGAACCTGGTACTCGCCCCATTTCTATCCCTCCGCATCGCATGGCTCTGGCAGAATTAAGAGAGCTTAAGGCTCAAATCCAAGAGCTTCTCGATAAAGGATTCATTCATCCTAGTGCTTCACCATGGGGTGCTTCTGTTTTGTTGGTTAAGAAAAATGATGGTAGTATGAGGATGTGCATAGACTATCGATAATTGAATAGGGTCACCATTCGAAATAAGTATCCATTGCCTCGGATAGATGATCTTTTTGACCAATTGCAGGGTGCATCAGTTTTCTCTAAGATTGATTTAATGTCTGGTTACCATCAATTAAAGATTATGCCTGAGGATATACCAAAAACGGTAGTTAGGACCCACTATGGGCATTATGAGTTTCTAGTTATGTCGTTTGGGTTGACAAACGAGTCTACAACTTTCATCAGTTTGATGAATGGTGTGTTCAAACCCTTCCTTGATTCGTTTGTGATAGTGTTTATTGATGACATTTTGATTTATTCGAAAAGTGAGGAAGAGCATGTCGACCATCTTCGTACTGTTCTGGGTGTTCTTGGGAAACAAAAGTTGTATGTAAAATTTTCTAAGTGTGAATTTTGGTTGACTTCGGTTGCCTTTTTGGGGCATGTAGTTTCAAAGGAAGGGGTAATGGTAGATCCCCAAATGATTGAAGCGGTTAGAAATTGGGTTCGACCAAGTTATGTGACTGAAATTAGGAGTTTTGTGGGGTTTGCTAGCTATTATCGTCGATTTGTGAAGAATTTTGCTTCCATTGCCACACATATGATAAAGTTGACCAAAAAGGAGGTACCTTTTGAATGGACTGAAAAATGTGAGGAGAGCTTTCAAAGGCTCAAGACTCTCTTGACCACATCACCTATTCTAGCACTATCGGTAGAACGTAAGGATTTTATTTTTTATTGTGATGCTTCACATTTAGGCTTGGGTGCGGTGTTGATGCAGGATAAAAATGTCGTAGCTTATGCATCGTGGCAGTTGAAAGTACATGAGCGAAATTACCCAACACGTGATTTGGAGCTGGCAGCGGTAGTGTTTGTTCTTAAGATCTGGCGGCATTATCTTTATGGCATCAAGTGTGAGGTATTTACTGACCACCGTAGCCTGTAACATGTATTCACTCAAAAGGATCTAAATTTGAGACAACAAATGTGGATGGAGTTACTCAAAGATTATGATGTGACCATCAAGTACCATCCGGGTAAGGCTAATGTAGTGGTAGACGCACTAAGCACTACAACAAATTAAATTTTCATTTACGAATAATTTTGTCACCTAAAGCACATATTTCGTTACCAAAAAACCTTCGTGATGAAAAAAAAATCGTCAAGCATTCGTCCCTAAATCATATGTCACCAAATGTATACAGGCACAACTTAGTGATTCGTCACTAATTATAGTTCTATTTACTACGAAAATATTTTTCGTCCCAAAATGTATAGTATCTATGACAAACTTGTTCATCATAGAAATTATATTTTTTTGTAGACAATGGTAGATTTTTGTCACTAAAAAGGTTATTAACGCCAACGAAATCGATGAATCACTTATTGTATAATATAATTAGTGACGACGTCATTTGTCTCTAAATTTAAATGTATTTCGTCGTTGAACAAACATTATTCCGTCACAAAAAACTGCCCTTTACATACAAATTCTCATTTTGTCACTAAATGTATAAATTAGTGACAACTTTAATTATTTTATAATTTTGTTGTTGAAAACAATTAGGTCGTCACTAAAAATATTTCTTTTACTCACAAAACAAAATTGTCACTATAGAATGTCATAACTAGAGACGATCATAATTGTCATAGAATACAAAGTCAATTCGTAGGTAATAAGTAGGATATTTTGGGACAAGAAAATATTCTTGTCACCAAATGTTACACTTTTATGATGAAAACATGACCGTCTTAAATCATATTATAGAGTCGTCGCTAAAAGTTATGCTTTTAAGGACAAAATATTTTGTCATTAGTCATTCGTACTAATACTATTTTCCATTTGTATTTAACTAGATTTTGTAAATTTGATAATTTATAGAAAATTTATATTTTTTAAATAATATATTAATATCTTAAAATTCATAACCTAGTTTGTTCCATAATAATAAATATACATTTTAAAAAAAACATACTAAAGAAAGAAAGATAATAATAATAATAATAAGCTGCACACTGTTATATAGTACTAATGAAGAACAAATAGAAAATGATATTCACTACATACTCCTCAAAGAAAAACTAATATTATGTAACGTTTATCCAACTTTAAAGTATAACTAAGATATGCTAAACATTAACAAAACAAAGATAAAAATATAGAGGCAGCTTCAAGAGATATCATTGCAAAAGCACTTCTCTCGCACCTAATCTTGATTTCCACCTTCCACAACCTGTGTAAAATAGAGAAAGAAAATCTAAGATGTTATTTCATACTTGATGATATCATGATACGGACAAACTATAAAGTTATGAGGTTATTAAATGTACCTTAATGGATAACTTGATAAGAATCAGTGATCGTCACTAAATCATGAAAAGGAAACAAAGTTAGGTGCTAAAAATATATAAATAGGACTCATTTCATGGATAAAGCATCTGCTACCAGTCCTTTCACATATTTTAATGAAGTTAAAGGTGTATTCCAGTTCGACAAAAGGAAAATGCCAAGAATAAGACTAAGATACGACAAAACTAAACTCTAACCTTGATCGGGATAAGCTCATGAAATGTTGCAGCTGTTTCATGATATCATCTTGACGTGCCGATAAAGTATCTAATTGTGAAGTTAATGTTTCAATCTGAGACTGCTGATTTTCTACAACAACTTCAGCTGCATCCAATCATTTTTGCAGACCAAGTTGGACACTAGCAGCTTCCTCCTTCATCTTTCGAAGGGAGTCTTCTAACTCTGTTGTTCTCCTTTGTGTTGCTCGATTAGTATTATGTTTTGGACCATAACCGAGACCTTTTATGTACCCCGACATTTTGCCGAATATAGCATCCACAATTTCATCAATAGTCATGGAAGACTCTCCCGAAGTATATAGAGCTTTCAAATCAATCATGTTGCTCTACATAACATATAATTCAAATTATTTAAACTTATTATAATAACAAATAAATCATTTTGAATGCGACTAGAATATTTGCTTCTCAGATAGTTAGTCTCAGCTTCTTCAGATGCCCAACCTTTTTCATTTGAGTAATGTGTATTTTTGTAGAACTTAATTCGATCAGGTTCGACCCCTTCAGATGTTGTGTCACCCTACAAAATAAATTTACAAACTTATTTTAGTAAGCATGGGCGTACAGACAACAATGAGAGATGTTCATGAATGAGCATGCATCAGGGGAGGAGCATGAGCATGAGCATGCTGAGATGGTCGATGCACCTGAGGATGCAAAACATCATGGAGTTGCTAAAGAAAGACTTAAGAGGAAGGAATTTGAAATTTTTATTGGTGGCTTGGACAAGGATGCTGTTGAGGATGACCTCAGGAAAATTTTCAGTCAAGTTGGTGAGGTAACGGAAGTGAAACTCTTGATGAATCCTCAGACAAAGAAGAATAAAGTATTTGCATTCATGCGTTTTGCGACAGTGGAACAAACTAAACGAGCTTGTATTGAGCTGAAAAATCCAGTGGTACATACTCTCTTGATTCTGTAATTATCAGAGATGTTCATTACTTGATAAACTATGTGTCCTAACATACCTACTTCCAAGTGAATGGCAAGAAATGTGGTGTTTCCCCAGTCAAGACAGTGATACCCTATTCTTGGGCAACATATGCAAATCTTGGACAAAAGAAGTTGTAAGTAGACACAAGAAAATTCATATGGTCATGAAACATCGACTTCTTAAGCTCGAAGAGCTGCTTAGCTGCTTTCTGATATATGTTTACTTTTACTCTAGTTAAAAGAGAAGTTGAAGCATTGGTAAAACAAATATTGTTTAACTTACCATTTCAGCACGAGTAGCTACAAATGCTTTTGATCCCATAAAATGGCTATATTTAAGTTTAGATCGATTGACCTTGTTTCTACCATGAAAATAAAAATATAAGTAGATCAAATAAAACTTAATCAAATAAAGTATATATATATATATATATATATTTGAATATAGATCACCTTATGCTCTGGATTCGACTACATATCACAAAGCCTACTCCGATTTTCCGGGGTTAGTTCTGGCACTTCAATTTTACGAGCAACTTCTTCGGAGAGTGCACTTTCAAACATCTTTTTTAATTTATAGCGCCACTGCCGACTTCTATTTTTGAGAATATCCTCACAACTATCTTTGACGTAATGCTCGTCTAAGTTAATTTCAAACTTCTCCTAAAAAGAGGTTTTAAACAAAACACACATAAAAATCAAAATCCCTATAACATATAAGAAGATGAAACACTTACTTATTACAATTTAAGAAAAATAAAAAAAATAGAAATCTTACATGACATCTAATAAGCGCAACATATTTTTTCTCTACGGTGAGTTCCTTCCACTTATTTGGAAGCGCAAGAAAATTTTGTGCAATTATCCCCAATTCATTTGACAGTTTTGCTGATTGAACCGCCTTAACAGGTCTCCCTTTTCCCGCTGGGATCTCTATCACCATCCTTTTCCCCAAAGCCCTCTTCATTTTTTCAAGACCTTTTCCCCTTGTTTTTCCTCGACCCCTCTTAAATCTTGCCGTATCATCTGATTAAGAAAAGGTTAGTTTGAAATAATATCTTCATTATAATATACTTGTGTATACATTTTAGTATTTCCAGATTCAATTAAGAATGTTATGATTAAAGTGTTACATAACTAAAAGTTTTAAGTTGTTTAAGTTTTGGCTTCAAACCTGAAAAGTAACTAATAGCTATGTGTCGATTTATACAAGAATTCGTATTACCTGTCGCAGTAGCAGGAGTACATTTATTTGACTCATCGGCAGATTGAGAAGATGAAACAGTTTGTCCAGTAAGTGTTTTTTGCTTATAGACACGTCCTCCTGGACAGGGGCGGAGCCACCTTATACGAAGGGGGTTCATCCGAACCCCCTTCGGCGGAAAATTATCTTATTTATACATGGTTAAAATAATTTTTTATGTATATATAGTAGATGTCGAACCCCTTCGGCTACTTACTCTACAAATTTTGAACCCCCTCATTGAAAATCCCGGCTCCGCCACTGCTCCTGGAGCCATGACGTTTCTTATATCCCTGCAAAATATCATGGCATATGCACAACAAATGATAATTATGAACATTTTGTGTTTTGATATGTCTCTCTATTATACAGGTCTGGAAATTTTACATTCTACTGGGATTATTGTGAAAGTGTCTGCAACATGAAGATATGATAAATTTCTACAACATTAATAATACCACTGTTCTGGTCAATCACAGTTTTTATGAGGATCCTACTCATGGTAATTCTTATAATAACACAAATTACCAACTCTCATTCCAGACAAAGTGATTGTGTCGGTGAGTTTAGTGTCTCCTTCACCGAAAAAAACAAACACTATTTTGGATTAGATGATGTTTTGAGTCTTTCCAAGAATTCTAATTCGACACAACGTTCTAGTATTGAGGCTGGCAAGGCGCTTTGTTACGATGAGAAGATAATGGAAATATATGAGATATTGGCTGAGAAATTCATGAGTCAGATCAATGGAGATGGAGAAACAGAAGGATGGAAAGAACTGATAGTTCAACTTTTCTCAAGCGCTACTCTATATGTAATGACTTTGAAGATTGTTCAAAGAGTTCTTTGTAAAATTAAAATCTTATACTCTACAAAAGAATAACTACATTGAATCAAGTGTATTGCAGACCTCTAAAGTCTGAAATAAAGAACTAAGAAGTGATCATGTAGAACTAAACTAGTGATTGCTTAGATGCACAAAGAAACGTGAGCAACATAGAATTTAACAACTAATCGACATAACAAAATACAAAATCTTAAAGCACATCAACTGATTTCATTGAGCTTAAACCGTTACAAAGAAATATAGTGCTGAAAAATCAAAGGGAAGAACGAATGTTGTTCAACTATTTTTAGGCTTAAACCAGACCATTCCCTCTAAACTAAGACTCACAACAAAACCAAGTAATCGATAATAGAATAGCTGTAAGAAAACTAAATCGACACTAATTTTATTTGGAATCAAATAAATATATATATAACATGGCATACATAACTAATGTTACGTACTCTGTTCATTCTTATGGGAAAAGATGGTAAGGGAAAGATAAAGATCACCATTAGGTGCTCATCCTCTATCCGGAACTCTATGGGAGTCTATCCTTTTCAAACACGACTTTAAAACAACTAATACAATAGTTAAATCATGGTAAAAACATAATTGGAAAATAGTTTGAAACAACTAACACGATTCACTGAACTCTATAGTGTATGTTTGTAATTTGCTTGTGTGGTTTTGAAGAAACAATGAATTGTACTATATTGATCCTATTTTTAATCAATACAAAGTTGCAGAGCATAATTTCATGTATGTCTAGTAGCTCTTTTGTGACAAGTTTAAGCGATTCACAGGAACAATTTACTTTGAATTTCAGTCTTCTTGTTCTCTGTTTTTTCAGAGGAATCATTCATACCTGGTACGTTTCTTTAAGCTTGGAAATCTAACTTCAGTCAGGAGTTAGCTTTTCATTTGTCACATATGTATATGTATGCATTCATCTAAAATCAATTTTGGAGCCAAAAATTTCAGAAATAAAGCACCAAAACGCAGTTCTTTTTTGCACTTTTTACCCCAAAGATCGATGGTTCAGTTTTGGTGGAATCAAAAAAGAAATTTTAAGAGTTGGGGCAGTAATCCCAAAAACTTGGGAAGTGGAAAGGTTGAGAAGTGGTAGGAGTGTTACGCTGTGTTTTCTTTTGAAGGAAATTAAGCTATTTATCTTAAAAGCTTATTTGAAATATATATATAAAAAGAGGAGAAAAAAGAAAAGAAAATAAATAAATTCTGACACCTACTTATGTTTAAAGATAAATTTAGAAGCAATTACAAGGTTGTAAATCTGTACGCTATAAGATGTAAAATAATTTAATAGTTGAAATCTGTGGAAGTCAAGTGTGTGATCATCCCGTCATTATTGGCGTGATTGGAATATCTTAAAATATATTCCAATTAGTACGATATTTGACATTCCACATGTTTTTTAAAAAAAATAATAAATATTAACATTTTAAAAATAAATTTAACTATCTTGCCATTATAATAAAAACAATTCTTTAGAAAGAATTACTTTATAGAAATTTAAAATAACATATTGTAATATTTACACGCCACAAGGCATTGATCCAAATTAAAATCTTATATCAATATCATACCAAATTAAAATGGTATGGTACATTGTTCCTCTATTCTTTTTCGGTACTATAATTCCATAATGTTTGGTTTGGGGAATTTTCAATTAGCAATTCAAGTTGTTAAAAAAACTTTCTTTTTTGTATTTTATCATTCACGTCTAAAAACTTGTTCTTTGATGTTAGTATTGTGGGATAAGGCACAAGTACCCCCTACACTATATGACCAAAATCTCAGAGATACATCTTAACTATACTAAGGTCCTATTACCCCCCTTGAACCTATTTTTTTGTAATTTTGTACGCCTTTTTAGTCTATTGGCCTCCAATCACCACCCACGTGCCTCTACTAAGTTGAGTAAGGGAGTGTTCCACGTAAGACAAAAGGTGTACAAAATTATTTTAAAAAATATTTTGTGAGAGGAGGTATTTTCACACGATATGGATGCAAGGCGCCATTCTGGGCATGAATAGCTGAAGTCGGGTCGAATTTTGTTATTGAGACTTACGGTCAACTTCAATCCACTCTCAATTAAATCTATCAAAAAGTGAACTTGGTATGTTTCCTTATATTACTTCTCTTGTCTTCCCTCCTACATGTCGACATATGTTCTACTCGAATGGATCATTGGATGTGGTTTTATTATGCAAGCACTAAACAAAATACTCATTTAGCGATTAAGACTTTTGAACCAACTAAAATTGACTAAATCATAATACATGTATTTTTGGCACAAGATAAACTTCAAATTCCTTGTATTCAACTACAAAGAAGTATTTTTATGACAAGAATGAGATCAAACCACGTCCACTTGATAATCTTACGCAACAATTACTAAATATTTGGAAGAAAACTTATGCTTACAACTCCACTAATTCCATGATTTATTCTTACAATAGACATAACTCTTTCACAGAGACAATAATAGAAATAAACATAAAGGGACGAAGATCATCTGTTTCACGGCAGTGAACGGGGAGCAGGAGTTGGATCTTTAAATCGATGGATTCTGAACTCGAACTCGACTCGGACAGAAAAAAAATAACAGATCAGGTTAAATTATAATTTTCTTTATATATATAAAATATTTAATCAAGTGAATAAAGTTGATAAGAAATGAAATTTAGGGGAACAAAAAGAAAAGTCATTAGATGAGTCAAATATATAAATGATTCATTACTTTTATTGATAAATGAGCTGAAGTTGATAAGTTTTTTTACACTCTGATTTCAAAACAACCCAACATCTACTCTTATTATTTCTCACCCAAAACAAAAGATACCCATCTTTCCCATCTGTTTATCTCTCACGATTCTCCTATGCAGTAGTTGTGGGACTTGTGGCCAATCTTTTAGGTCATACCTCCACCTCGCTAGTATATAATCAGGTAAGGTTCTATGTTTCTTCTCTCTCTTGTTTTCTATCAGAACCATCCCATATCCCCTTTAGGCTTCAAGCCCATATTTGTGCAAAGTTACGTGAATTATGTGCCTTATTAATGACGCAGTTTATGAGTCCCTATGAATAGGGATTATTGTGAATGTTATTCTGAAATATAAACTAAAGTTCTAAACTTTTCATAAGGGTTGAACACCCGTTCATTGCTGCCAAAACAAAGCTTACATTAGGATGCCTGCAACATGTTCGACAGATTGTCTGAGATACGATTTTGTTCACTAGTGATGTCTGATTTACCGAGTGATATTAGGAGTTGATTGGGAGTGAGTTTTAGGTAGTCAAGTAGGTTTTGTACTACTTGGTCATATAGTTCAAGCATCGGCAATTGCTAGGCTTAACAACATTTTGATTGTTGTGGCATCTATTATGTTTTCGGAAGACCTGCGAAGAGCTTAAAATTAATATTACCTTGTGAAGTCAGTTTTTTTATAGTATTTAATTATTATTTGGTTATATGTTTGTGCATTTTATCATGGATAAAGGATGGATGCATGAACCAAAGTTTTCTAAAAGATATGTAGAGGGCGTCCAATCTTTTATGAAACTTATCCGAACTCGCTTTGATCAAAATACTAAAATTCGATGTCCCTGCCAAGATTGTTTAAATATAAATTTTCAAACACAAGATGTAGTATATGATGACTTTTGTTGAAAGGAATTATGAAATATTACGTGCAATGGATATACCACAGGGAACAATCACAAATGAGAGATAATGATGAAGCAATTGACAATGAAGATGAAAAAGAGGAATGGATAGATGAAGAAAATGTCAGCCATAATGAAATACATGATATGTTAGAAGAAATGGGTGGAAAATCACAAGCCAATCAGGAGACAACATCCAGTAACAATTGATGTGATAATTTGAGCGAGTGCGAAGCAAATAAGTTTGACAAATTGTTGAAAGAAGGTGAATGTAGGTTGTACTCTGGATGCAAAAAATTCTCGAAGCTTTCATTTGTTGTGAAATTGCTCCACTTGAAAATGTACAATCAGTGGAGCAACAAGTCATTTAATATGTTGTTAGAGTTGCTACGAGATGCATTGGCTCATGGAGAGACACTTCCTAAGTTGCATTATGATGCTAAAACATGCTACAAGGTTTGGGATTAGGATACATTTCGATTCATGCTTGTAAATATGACTGTGTGCTTTATTGGGGTGAATTTAAAGATAGACAAGAATGTCCACAATGTGGTACTTCAAGGTGGAAAATTGAAAAGGGAAAGGGTAAAAAGATTCCTCATAAAGTCTTACGATATTTTCCCTTAAAGCCGAGACTTCAAAGATTATTTATTTAAAAAAAAACAAGCACTGACATGAGGTGACATAAAGAAAGATATCTTGATGAGACGAATGTGTTAAGACATCCAGTTGATTCTGAAGCTTGGAAAGAGTTTGATAAGAATCATACATGGTTTGCACAAGAACCACGTAATATTAAACTTGGCCTCGCGACTGACGGTTTCAACCCATTTGGGAATATGAGCACAAACTATAGCATGTTGCCTGTAATTTTATTTCCTTATAATCTTCCTCCATGGAAATGCTTTACTGATCCATTTATGATGATGTCACTACTTATTCCTGGTCCTCAAGCACCTGGAAAGGATATTGATGTTTACTTGCGGCCTTTGGTTGATGAATTGAAAGAGTTATGGAGTGATGGTGTAGAGACATTTGATGCTTCCACAAGGGAGTACTTCAAGATGCATGCTGCTGTTTTATGGACCATAAATGACTTTCCAGCTTATGGTAAGTGTTTATATTTCTTATTGTTCAATATGTCTAAATCATCTCTAGCCTAAAAATTCTTCATATCAAGCTGTAACGGCTCTCCTGATCTTTGTCGTTCCTTTATAATATAGAGAACACGATTACTTTATCACATTTAATAGAAATGTATGGAGTATTGAGAGGATAACTCTTCACTTTTTTTATCAACCCAAATAAGTAAGCCTCACCTCAACTAATTTAAGTAGTTAGGTTGACAAACTTTGATTGTTTCCTATTTATTTATTAGCATTTGGACATATTTTTGTTCCCATTATTTATATGTTTCTAATCTAGGATACTCTTCTTGTTTAAGAAGAGCTACGAACATAAATTTAATAACAGGGGAACACATAACTGTAATAGCTAACAATTATTATTTCTTTTGTATTAGCTAATTTATCTGGATGGAGTACTAAAGGATACATGGCATGCCCTACTTGCAATAAGGATGCACTGTCACAAAAGGTAAGAAGTAAAATTTGTTACATGGGTCACCGTCGGTATCTTAAACCTAGCCACGCATGGAGAAGAAGCATGATGTTTGATGAGAAGGTAGAAAAAAGATTGAAACCAAAAGAGCTCTGAGGAGATGATGTCTTACAACAATTGGATCTACTTAGTACTTATAGACCAGGAAAGCACTCAAATAATAAGAAAAAAAAGTGTCTTCCTATAGAGTTGAATTGGGTGAGGAAGAGTATTTTCTTTGAGTTACCATACTGGAAGAGCTTGAAGTTGCGGCATAATTTAGATGTCATGCACATAGAAAAGAACATTTGTGAGAGTATTTTGGGGACATTATTGAATATTGATAGGAAAACTAAAGACATAGAGAAAGCAAGAGAAGATCTTAAGGATATGAACATAAGAAAGGAACTATGGTTGCAACATGATGATTCTAGTTATACAATGCCATCTGCTTGTTATAACATGTCAGAAAAAGAGAAGAGAGAATTTGGGGAATTTTTGAAATGTGTTAAATTTCCTGATGGTTATGCTTCAAATATCTCAAGGTGTGTAAGTGCAGATGGTGTTAAGTTAGCTAAACTCAAAAGTCATGATTATCATGTTTTACTACAACGATTGCTACCTATAGCTATTCGTAGATTTGGAAATAAAGATGTCTATTTAGCATTGATTGAGTTAGGTAATTTCTTTCAACGGTTGTGTTGTAAGACATTGAAACGAGATGACTTAGAACAACTTGAAAGGGATATAGTTATTATATTATGTAAGCTTGAGATGATC
>JAJOOS010079870.1:0-76655 GCA_029582725.1 Solanum chiquidenum | reverse complement strand
AAGGAACTATGGTTGCAACATGATGATTCTAGTTATACAATGCCATCTGCTTGTTATAACATGTCAGAAAAAGAGAAGAGAGAATTTGGGGAATTTTTTAAATGTGTTAAATTTCCTGATGGTTATGCTTCAAATATCTCAAGGTGTGTAAGTGCAGATGGTGTTAAGTTAGCTAAACTCAAAAGTCATGATTATCATGTTTTGCTACAACGATTGCTACCTATAGCTATTCGTGGATTTGGAAATAAAGATGTCTATTTAGGATTGATTGAGTTAGGTCATTTCTTTCAACGGTTGTGTTGTAAGACATTGAAACGAGATGACTTAGAACAACTTGAAAGGGATATAGTTATTATATTATGTAAGCTTGAGATGATCTTTCCACCTGCTTTTTTTGATATTATGGTACATTTGGCTGTACATTTACCACGAGAAGCTATGTATGGGGGACCAGTACAGTATCGTTGGATGTACAAAATTGAGAGATTTTTGTGTAAGCTTAAGCGTTATGTGCGAAACAAGGCGCGACCAGAAGGTTCTATTGCAGAAGGTTATATTATTGATGAATGTTTGACATTTTGCTCTATGTATCTTACTAACATTGAGACTAGATTTAATCGTGAAGATCGAAATGCTGATGGATCTAGCAACAAAGAGGAACATGTTCTGGACATATTTTCTAAAAGTGTTAGACCATTTAAAGGAGAATATGATGCAATACCGAAGAAAGATTTTGATATGGCTCAGTGGTATGTGTTAAATAATTGTGAAGAAGCAGAGCCTTTTCTACAGTAAGTTTTCCTATTTATCTATATTGGTTTTCTGTTATTTTAAATTACTCATAAATTCATTTTTCCTATGTAGGGAACACAAAAATGAGTTGTTAAACCAAGATGTTGTGAATATAGAAGAGAAACATAGAGAACATTTTTCTTTATGGTTCAAAGGGAAAGTAAGTGATTTTTAAAATGACAATCGTGTTGTGTTTAAGTTTAACTTTTTCTTCTTTACTAATTGAATGTAATAATTTTTCATCGTAGATTATGCATTTGTGTAATAAGGAGAATTCAATGTCTATCAAGAAGTTATATCCTTTGGCAATGGGACCTGATGTTCGAGGAAGGAGATATCCTGGTTGTATTGTTAATGGTGTTAGGTACCATATTCAAAGTCGTGATGAATTACGTAAAAGTCAAAATAGTGGCATAGTTGTTGAAGGCTATCATGAAAATGAAGTGATTGACTTTTATGGTATTATAGTTGACATTATTGAGTTAGAGTATATAGAAGGCAATCGAGTTGTTCTATTTAAATGCAAGTGGTTTGATCTTCGTAAAAAAACTGGGATGCAGAAAGATAAAAATTTTACCAGTATAAATGTAAATAGATTTTGGTATGAACATGATTCTTTTGTACTAGCTACTCAAGCAAAGCAAGTATTTTATATTTGTGATCCGAAATTAGGAAAAAATTGGCGAATTGTGCAAAAATTTCAAGATAGACATATATATGATGTGCTAGAGATGCAAAATTCAAAGGTGGAAAGTGATGAATTACACACTACTGATGAAGTGTATCAAGATGTGTCAATGGAAAGTAACATGATAGATGTTTCTATTGAGGATATGCCGATCCAATTACATAGAGATGATGTTGATTCAATTACCTTGGATTCAAGTGCATTTGAATTGAAGGTTCAAACAGAACATGAAGTTGGTTACAATACCGAAGATTCTGACCTAGAGGACGACACTATAATTGAGTACATAAGTGATCTTGATAGAACTGAAGGCACTACAAGTATTGATAAAGATGAAGATGGTGACACAGATGATGAAGATGACATTGATTTTTGATGTAACTTCATAACTGTAGGGGCTTACCTTTCATTGACTACGACTAGTGCGTCTCTCCTTCTTCTTCCAGGTATGTATTCTATTATTCTTGTTCCTCCTCATCTCCTTCTTCTTCTTCCTCGCTAGAGTCTGGCTAAAAAAATAATTTTAAACTTTTGCTCGCACTCGTTTGACTGTTTCCTCTGTTTCATTAGACTTCTATTGGAGTTTTCTCTATTTTTTAAATTTTAGGTGTGGTCTGGATTGTTTGCTTTCATTAAGTATTTTCTTATTTAATACATTAATTTAATTTGGATTGCATTGGATTGTCCTATAAAGGATGTTCCTCTATCTACATAAATCAAGTCACATTTGTGATCTCTGAGAATACCACCAGCCCCAATCTTTCCTGGGTTCTCCAAAGCGCTCCCATGAGTATTTAATTTAATAATGGATGGAAGAGTTTTAAACCAGTTAACTTGAATGACCCTCATGTCATGTTTACAACTTTCAACTAGAGAAATCAGATCATTCCTGGACTCCAGGATCAACATTACAATTTGTGGGCTTTTGAGAATTTATTTCTGAATTCATACCTGCCTGCAAGTGTTGTGAGTTTTTCTTCTTAGCATCCTTATGACTCTTAGGTGAACTAGGACTGTAAACATTATTACTATTGCCTTGATCTGTGTTGTACTGTTGTGTTTTCTATCTGTTGATTCTGATGGTCTAAATTCATTTTGTACAATAAATTGTTTCCTTATGACCTCCATTTTGGGCTATTGATAAATTTACCAATGATGGTAAATTTTCACCTTTCAGATAAATATACGATAAAATCTGACGAAACAGCAAGGTAGCCCTAATTGGTAGTAATCTTTGGAGGACTGATGGCTATAGGAATACATTTTTGGGCTTCTTGGCCTCTTAGTTTAGTAACAATAGAGTGAGGGATATTAGGAAGGGGATGTTTTGGGATCACAACTGGTTTTTGTTTAGTTTGAGTGCGTTGTTTTTGTGCTGGATCAATGGTCGCATTGTTGTTTTTTGTGCTCTTCTTTGCAAGTATGATATTGTTGGGTCTGAAGGTTTTGAAATTGCTGGAAATTTGGAGAGTAGTGTTGTTACGGACATAAGGGTTACGAGTGGAGTTATTAGGCTCATTGGTATAATTTTGTTTGGTGTTGTCATTCATACTAGGACGCTACTGATGTTGTTCTATGACCATCTCTTTACCCTTACCACCATCAACACAATGATCATCGTCTTTATTATTTATAATATTAGTACGACCAGAATTATAAACATTCTTAGTTAATTGACTATTAAAGGACCAAGTATTAGGATACTCACCTGTAGGATCCTCACATCGAATATGAGTGCGCATATCCAGACTATTACTTGCAATTTTCTCCAAATCGACATCTCTAGAACTGGATATTGGCACGGTGGAATGACTTGATTCTTTGAGCATAGCTAGATTAAAGTGTGTTATTTCCTCTCTAGTTGTTGGAGTCACTAGAATTGCACCAGAAATAACCTGAGAAATAATTTCTTGAATCCAACAACATTGTTCATTTGGAATCGCTCCCCTGCTCTTCTTATTGTTACTCGATATCTCATCAACATCAAAAACCTTTCGTATTGATGGAAAATTATTTTTGAAACTAGTCTCCAAATCTTGAAGTTCTCCTCACAGTTATGCGCAATCTCTCTAAGACTATATTTTGATATTGTTTTTCAGTTTCTTTTCTTTTTTGGTGTAGTGTCTGCGCGAATTTGGTGCTGTTTGGTGCAATTTTGGTGTTGTTTTAGTGCGAATATGGTGCTGCTTTTTTGGTTTAATTTTGGAGTCTGTTTTTGGAGCTTTTCTCGTGTAGTTTTGGAGCTGTTTTGCTGTTCTTACAGTGATTTTATGTTTCTATTTTTGGTGCAGTTCTAGTGCTTTCTGGTGGTGGTGCTGATGCAAGTTTAATGCTGATTTAGAGGCTATTGTGATGCTGCTGTTTTGGTGTAATTCAAATGTTGTTTTAATACTTTTATGGTGTAATTTTGAATCTTTTCTGCTGCTATGTTGGTGCAACCATACTGTTGTATTAGTGTGAATTTCGTCCAGCTATTTTGGTTCATTGTCAGTACTATTTAGGTTCAATTCTAATGTTATTTTGATGAACTTTTGGAGCTATTTTGACGCATTGTTGGTGCTCTGGTGCGGTTTTGGTAACGGTTTACTAAAATTTTAGTGTTGTTCATTCTAGTACAAATCTGATGTCTACATGTCATGTCTCGAGAATGGTGTAGTCACTACAATAATTGACGATTTCTTCTATGTTAGAGGCTATAGAAGACCTGGAAAACATATTTGCTTAAGTAGTAGAGGCTTTTCATTCATATTATTTTTTGTTAATATTATTTACCCAGAAAATATTTTTGTTCCTTATTTATTAGAGCTGTTAATCTATTTTAAATATTCATTATGAGATGCCTTTAATAACATGCATCTCTTTTGTCAAGTGGCTGACATTGATTTTATTTTTGCCAAAAAATTGTTTTACATGTCTGCAATGAACACAAACAATGTCAGTGTCGTGAATATACACTATCTTACTAGTATTACTTTTATTCATGGGTTGATGTTTCAACTTGAAACTTCAAGGGAATTTCGAACCCTGTAAATAACTAAGTCAACTTCTAAATTTAAAAGAATATTATCAATATATTGTGTAATTTTTTATCAATTGGTCCTAGAGAAAAGTGGCAGACCCATGATTTTCGTTCAGGAGGTTCGAAAAATAAAAGTATAAACGTGTAATTAAGCCAACAAAATAAAATTTCAACGAAGTAGTAGTATGTAGTTTTAGTGGCGGACCCTTGACTTTGTTTTGGGTTTAAAACCATACTTTTAGCATGTTTTATAAAATAAAAAACTAAATAAAACGGAACTGAAACTTAAAAAAACATACTGAAACTAAAAGTAAAATGCTAACAGAGGGAATCAAACCCTTGACGTGTAGCTTAATTTCAAGGAGACCTGCCACTAGGCTATCAATTTCTCTTTGTCATTGAGGGGGTTAAAAATATATATATCCACATAATTACAAAATATTGACCTTATATATACCGTGTAATTTTTTACCGAAGGGGTTCAGGTGAACCCCCTGGAACCCATGTGGGTCCGCCCCTGCTGGTGAACTCTCTCACTACCCTATAGATCTGCACTCGAGCGTAGCCAACTATTATTTTTATATTTAAATTTTAAAAAATCGTGATAAATGGTTAAATTATTCAACTATAAAATTTAAATTGTCACTATTTAAACATTGTATATTGTGTGACAAAATTATGTTGTCACTAAGTCACAGGTTAATTAGAGACAATAAAATAATCGTCACTAATTGCTTAAATTATTAGAGACGAAAACTAAGGTCATTATTAAATATATAATTTTGTGGCTAAAAGCTTACAACATTCAACTACAAACTCTAATTTGTCGCTATTGCAACAACTTATATTTTGTGATGGAAATTTTTTCGTGTCCAAAATTGTAACTAATTTTATGACAAATAACATTTTGTCACAAATTGGATACATTATTAGCGACAAAATAATGTGTCATTGATGAATTAAAATTTGTCACTAGTTGTACTTAATAAATGGCGCCAAATTATTTTTTGGTGGGAAACTTTAATGGACAAAACTTAGCTACGAAATTGTACGTTTCGTCACTAAAAGTATGTTGCACATACATTTAAATACGAAATGTATTTTTTGTCACAAAAGGTGAATAATTAGTGACGATTTTATATCGTAACTAATAATTTCGTAGCTAAATATCACATTTGTTGTAGTGCCCCATCACAAACTTATTCATTCTAGCCCTAGAATTTGCTACCAAGGTAGGAGCATACTTAGAGAGTTGGGTAAACTTGAGAGAGTATTCCTTCACACTCATATTCCCTTGACGTAGGTTCATGAACTCAACCAACTTTTGCTCCCTCAACTCTAAGGGGAAAAACCTATCAAGAAAGGCCGTCTTAATAACTCCCCAATCTATTGGGTCAGCCCCTATGGGTTTCTCATCCCTCCATTGCTCAAACCACACTTGAGCTACATACTTGAGTTGGTAGGAAGCCAACTCCGCCTTCTCCCTAGTAGTCACTTCCATTGCATCCACAATCTTAAACACCTCATCTATAAAGTTTTGTGGGTCCTCATCTACCTTAGAACCAAATAAGGTAGGAGGGTTCATCCTTGTGAAATCCCTTAACCTTGAGGCCACAATACTCTCCATAGCATTCACTCTAGGCCTCACATCTCTATTTGCTTGTGTAGTCATGGCACGGGTCAGGGAGAGAAAATCCTCTCTAATCTCCCCATTAGTCATATTCGGGGGAACCACCGGAACCACATTCTCTTGCCCACCTAAAGGAGCTTTGTCACCTTGCACTCCTTGGGGAGGAACTCCCCCATCATCTATCTCCTCTTTCGCTCTCCTCCGGTTAGCCCTCGTATTCATATCCTATAAACACAAGAAAAAGATTAGTAAAAGGACACTTATAGACCAAACTCTAATGCACGACATCAAGAATAATAAAAGAAAGTGAAACTTCTATCGTCCTATAGCCTCTCGCTCATATATGTGTCGCGACTCACATCGATGAACAAGACTCTACTAGACTAGACGTGGCTTTCGAGACTTTGAACCTAAACTAAATCTTTAAAACCTTATGCTCTGATACCAAGTTTGTAACGACCCGAGAGTACCCCTTAGCCGTTACATGCATATTTGACCTCTCGGAGGTCTCATACAAGCCTTAGCATTCATTCATCGCATAGATCATAAAAATCACTAAGAATTTAAAACTTATATTCAATAAAACCATAAGACTTCAAGAGTCATAAACATTGAAAACATCAATACGCAAGCGGAACTACTAAGTCCCTTTAGCCAATCTTAGAAAAGAACTTAAAACATACTAAGGGACACGGCCCTTTACAAATGAAATGAAACTTAAGTGTCTATTACAATGACTAAGAAACTTCTAAATATAGTCCTCGAATCTTGAGGACATACCAAAGAACTTGGAAGAGTGAAACAATCCAAGCAACTCCAAAGCACAATCTCCTCCTAGTTACCACAGCCTACACTTGTAGTAAAATAGAAGAAAAGGGGTTAGTACAACACACGTACTAAGTATGAGGATATGCAAAACATGCTAAAAAGGACATTTGTTTGGAAGTTATACTTTCATGACATTTTGATAAAATCTCATGAACATCAACATAATAGGCACCTTACAAGTCACAACCAACAATACAAAGTCATATTCTTCAAAATACATCATAAACATACATAACCCATTTACCTGTACCTTCTTGCCTTGGACCTCCACCATAAGTAACTCTTAAGCAATACCTTTGTGCAATGTATAGGCAACGTCCCATACCATCACCCACACTAAGGCACCACCTTAAGGTCACACAAAGTGCACTTACCATGCATATCTCAACCTTCACCAATTAATCCCATAAGACATATAAGCACATAACCCAACAAGTCACTTCATAAAACTAAAAAACTCATCAAATGTTATCCCAAGACTCACCTAAGTAAGACATGGTGAAGCAGCCCATACTACCTCTCCATACCACACGCAAGTGATCCTTAAGGCTACACAAGACAAGCTTCATTCACATCTCAACATAAATCGTTCATTCAACTTAATGCATTTAGACAACTTTATCCACTAATGACATAAGATCATCACATACATTCAATTCAACATAGGAACTTACATACAATTCATTATGACTCACTTTCACATTAGCATGCTCAAAGACCAACACTTTCATTAATTAACCCAATAAGACTCATTCATTCATTATCATTACTAAGACACACCAAGATCTCCCTTAAATGTCTACTTGTGCAATGTCTAGATGATGTCCCATTCCACCACTTATCCTAAGTAGTACACCCTTAAGAGACCCTATTTCATTCATTCATTAATGTAGGGGAAGAGCCTTAACCGACATAGACCATGGAGCTTGACATGGAATCCCGGTAGTACCCTTTCCGGATGAGGGATCCCCACTTGCCTAAGGTAGGGTCATTCTTTTAGCCTTTACGTGGTAGAGACCACTATCTACTCCTATGTGGGCACATAGTTAAGTGATAGAAGGATTGTTTCTAAGTACCCACATCTCAACTAACGAGTGGGCACCATTAAGGGTTTCTAATACCACATCTCAACTAACGAAGGAGTATCCACCCATCTTCATATCCTCTCGGTGCTAGACATTACTCCCCCACGGAGTTGGACATTCATTCATTTAGGGATAAGGATTGCTACTAAGTACTCTCATCTCAACTCACGAAGGAGTACTCATCCTAACCCACATTCATTCATTAAGGAAGCTCTTGGATTCAAAGATGAGAAAACCTTTCATCTAGGAACCCCATTCATTTAAATGAGTACTTTATGAGACTATCCTTATAATAGACCCAACTTTCATTCATTAGCATTAACTTCCAATCTTTTCATTCATTCTCACATTCTTTCATTCATTGCTCACTAGGTGTGAGAGTAGATAAACATAGTCTATCCTAACCTCACCTTCATTATAGGTCATTCAAAGAAGACAACAACCAAGCATACCACATATAGTCTCTACACAAGGTCGCCTTTCATGCTCTTAGACCATACACAAATTCACATCATATCACATTACCTTAACATAATCAATATTACTCAAAACAACAATCATCCAACTTTGCCTACAAGGCCATGATCATAACATGCTTATAAAGTAAACATCTCCCCACTTTCAAAGGGATCAAACCTCACAATTCTAACATCTACAACATATATATATAAAATACTAGAATCAATAATCTATTCACAACTTCATCATCATCATAAACCTTGGATCACAATTGCCCATTCAAGGCCAACATCCAATATAACAAAAATGACCATCAATTCCTCATAATTCAATATAGAAAAATACATATATCAATAGCCCATAACAATCTACACATTACTATCACATTATTAGCTAAAAATCAATAGACCCACTTTAGATCCAAAATTAGGATTTCAAGATATGCAAGGGTTCATGGAGTTTTTTATCTTAAAACCGTCAATATTAACATAAATCATCATTTGAAATATTTTCATGCAACAACCCAAGCTTAGAATTGAAATTGGCATTTTTAGTGTTTTTGAAAAACATTGAAATCACTTTGATATGGCTCTTTGATTGAAAGGAGAATCAAAGATAAAATCCCCATACCTGTGTGATTAATTTCCTTAGGAATTTGAAGGAGAAATCAGTAGGAAGCCATCCCCTAGCTTGAAGCTTCATCAATGTCTTCCATGGAGTTTTAGAGAGAGAAATTTATTTAAGAGGGAATGTTCAATTGAATAATGAGGTATAATTCTAAGTTAAAGAGTTTTCAACTAACTTAAAATACCCAAAAATAGGTAAAATAGTCGTCTAGGATCTAATAAAGAACGTGGGTTGAATTTACCAATTCACCCCACACTTGGCCGAAACTTGGCAGTGAAACAGGTCATCAATCAACGGCCACCATTAACGGACCGTCAATGCATTGACGGACCGTCCTGATAGGTCGTCGTTTGGGACAGAGGCTCAACATTTGGGGGCTAACCTCCCACAACTAAGTGTGGAGCTATGCCCCCAATTAACGGGGAGTCAATGGACTGAGGAGGCGTCACTCTGGGCGTCAAACAAGACTGCCAACACACTGCTTAGGCAGCCTTTTATGCCAACATTTGGGTCCTCTCCAAGGACCCTTAGGGTGATCCTTAGGGAGTCGTACCCGGACGTTGGGACCCTAAACATTCCTATTAGGATAGTAAGGTCACCACCACTGATTTTAGACTTCATACAACACATAAAAACATGCAAGACACACTAGAACACACTAGCACGAAAACAACTAGTTTTCGAACGCCTTGAACGTCTCTTTGACGTTTGACTTCAAACTCCACTAAACTGACCTATAAACTCATTTTCAAACATTTATACAAGTTTATCAACTACTAACACGCATGTGAACCTCTAATTATCCTATTTCATTTTGAGGGGTGTTACAATATTCCCTACTTGGGAACATTCGTCCTCGAATGACACTTTAAACATTATAGAGTAAAGACTCTAGGACTACCAGCCCACAAAAAGCATGTAATATCATTACTACAACACACATCAAGGAGGAAACATCAACTCCATATAAAAACATTACAACAAGACTTTCATGCAACTCAGGGAAGTAGGAATAACATCTACCACTCAATATGCACAAAACTTTACCATTTCTCATTTCTTTGGAGGAACGTCCTTCTCCATAGCATATCATGCTCATTCAACATTTATAGGCTAACCATACAATTTCTCTCAAAAGCATAATCATGCAACATCAAGATCACATCAAGGCATGCTCAACTAGGCATATCATGGAGCAATTTAAACAATTCTTAATAAATGCATATAAATCATAGGGACATAATCATGAAAACTCATTTAGTTATTTAAACAAGAATTCAACTAAAATATGCACATCATAAGGAGAATATGGAAACTCAATTCACATAGGACTCCAACATGCAACATGGTACTAAGAACTCTTTGTTTCAAGCTTGAATTAGAATAGATGGAAAAGATAAGGATATCAACAACCTTACTACTCAACTCATCATCCCCCACTTGGGGAAAACCCATCTAAGGTTATCATCAAACAACAAGGAAAAATTGACTTACCTTCATTTGTTCCCTTATCCTTGTTAGCTTGAAGCATATAGAAACGGTTCCTCTTAGGAGCATTTGGATCCGGGCCATCATTAGCAACTTGATTGGTCTCTTTCCCTTTTGCCTTAAGTGTAGGGCAATCTCTCATCTTATGACCCTTACTCCCACATCCAAATCATCCATCTGTACCAGTTAGACACTTGCCCAAATGGTGCTTTCCACAAGTAGCACACCTAGGCCTCTCAAAAGTAGAACCACCTCCATTCACTCTTTGAGGTTTAGGGTTAGACACCCTATCATTGTTGACCATTGAAGAATCTTGGTTATAGAACTTCTTCTTAGACCTAGATTGGTTTTGTTCATCCGGCCTAGCCCTCTTCATATCTCTATTCACCTTCCTAAGCTTCGTCTCCTCAAGTTGTTGAGCATAAACAATAAGCCTAGAGATATCCATGTCATGATGGAGCATGGCCGTACGACACTCTTCTTCAACCAAACCGGAAACCCTCACTACGACAAATTTAATTTTCAATTATGAATAATTTTGTCACCTAAAGCATATATTTCGTCACCAAAAAACTTCCGTGATTAGTTGGTCCATAGCCCTTGAAGGTAATATTAAGAAGGTTTGTACATGTTGACAAGATTGTGTGTGAACTTATGATTTACTTAGAAAGTGAAGGTCCTATGACTATTGTGTATACTGTGGTATTATTTAAATGCCATTCTACCTTTACCCATACACTTGATACTGTATGAATTGTCTAGGATGATGATAATGTTGTTGTTGTGTCATTGCTGGAACAATTACACACACACACTCCATGCATAAACATGATTATGATGTATCAAAGGTGTTAATTGAAAGTATAATTCTCATATGCACCTTTACACATTATTATGCATTTAATGTACATGACCATGATGATCCTATTGTGTTGATTGAAAGTCCATTCACATGACAACACATGATCTTGGTGTGAAAGTTATTCTCACATACTAATTATGATTCTAAAGTTGAAAGCACATTCTCACTTTAATGAATCTATGAGCTATTTTGATGAATAGTATTGAATGAAGGGTAAATCACTCTTTCACACATGTAAATATAATTCAAGACTAATGATGTCTAATTTGGGAAATAACGCTTAGTATTGAGTGGATATGAAAAATGAGCTAAAGGCCCTTCCGCCAATGCAAGAGGTTGGGTCATCTAAAGTAAACTCATGAGATGGAAGCTCCTCTGCTAATGCAAAAGGTAGAGTTTCTAGAAGCAATCTTTCTATCCCATAACTGTGTGCTCACATATGCCTTTAGCTAATGGATCCACCTTATAGCTATACATTTAGTTCTACCTTAGGTAAGAAGGACACCTTATTTTGGTGTGGGGTTACACGACACCGGATTCCATGTAGTTCACATGGTCTATGTCGGTTATGGCTAGTTTTCCCGATATAATAAAGATAATTAATGAGACATGCACTATACTATGACTTTGTAATGAGTTTTACTTAGTAGGAGTGGGGGTGTGGGACTTCACTTTTACATTGCACAAGTAGACTTAGTAGGATGTCATGGGATGGTCCATTTGTGTTATGATGAGATTTGAATGCATGCATGTGTATTGAATAGATAGTTGTTATGAATGACTTTTCTTATAATTCAAGTAATGTACATGACTATTTCCTTATTTTGGGATATTGCTTATAATGAGGTCTAAGAATGAAGTACATGACTAAGGTAGCTTCAAAGGAGTACTTAGTAGAGTCGGTATTATGGGATTCCAACCATACATTGCCGAAGTGTTTCTTAGGGGTTGCGTATGTGTTGATTACTTTGTGATGAGATGATCTTGGTATTTGACTTTGTATTATTTTATGATTGGAGGCTATGTATTGTGAAGATTTGGGAAATGTATTATGTTGATGTTGGAGACTATGCTTGTTATTATAATGATATCTCTCATGTTATAATGAAATGTATGTGAGTTTCCTTATTGGTTGCATTCTCCAACTATTTCAAAGATGATGTTAAAAAATGGCATCTATCATGATTTCAAATGAAATGTCCCTTTTATGCATGTTTTAAGGTTTTTGTGCATGGCTTTCATACTTAGTACGTTTTGTGCTAACCCCATCTTTTTACATTTTCTAAAAGTATAGGCTTTGGAGATATTGGATTCCATTCTCGTTGCTAGGTTGATAGGAGATCAAGAAGAAGAATATTGGTGAGTCCTCATTGTATTCGAGGGCTTGACCGTATGTCCTTTATTGTCTTTCTTTTATGTTTTAGACTTTAGTTGTAAGGGCTATGCCCTAAGATTGTATTTCAAGAGTTTTATTCCAAGTATAATAGATGGTATGAGACATGGTGTCATAGATTCCCTTGCATTTTATAAGAAACTTTGATTGTAAAGAAAAAATTTAAATTCCGCACTAGTTTCCTATGCTCATGTATGGTATGATGCTTGTATGCGACCGCTTCGGGGTCAAGTACGTCGTGTTACTTCTAGGGGTAACCCCGGGTCGTGAAAAATGTTGTATCAGAGCATAAGGTTTTTGGGATGTCTCAAACCACATCTAGTAGAATCTTGTTTATAAATGTGAAGCGCGCCATATTTTATTAATAGGAGGCTATCGGCTGTTAGCAAAAAAAACTTCACTTCTTCATTCTTTGAGTCGTGCGATAGAGTTTAACCTTATAGGGTCTTTATTCTAATCTTTATCCAGTGATCTACAAGATATGACTACTCAAGGATCTTGCACCAATGGATTTGAAGAGGACTATGATGATCAAGGAGATTCACCTCAAGATCCTCAAGTTCCTATTGACTTAATGTCAAATGAGAGGATTAGGTATGGTTTTCATTAGTTGACTCAAGTTGGGATAAAGATTCCAAATTTCTATGGGTCAAAGATGGAGGAAGATCCTCTAGAGTTTATAGAGGAGGTCTCTAGGGTGTTTAACTTTTTAGGAGTAACACAAGTAGAGAAGGCGGAATTGGCCGTTTACCAATTGAAGGATGTTTCTCTAATGTGGTTTAGTCAATGGAAAGGAGTGAGACCGGTAGAAGCGGGCCCCATGGAATGGGAAAGATTTAAGAATGGGTTCGTTGATAGGTTTTGCCCTTTAGAGGTGAGAGATGCTAAGATACTTGAGTTTGTTAACCTTCGTTAAGATAGATTGAGTGTTGAGGAGTATGCTCGGGTGTTCACTAGGTTGTCAAGATATGCTCCATCCATAGTGGCCAACCCTAAGATGAAGATGAGTAAGTTTGTGTCGGGTTTATCCGACTTGATAATAAGGGAATGTAGTATGGTTATGCTTGATAATGATATGGACATGGATCGTCTTGTGATTTGTCCTCAACGGTTTGAAAAGGAGAAACTTGAAGAGAGGTCTAGAGGAACAAAGACGTATAGGCTTAAATATGATAAATCCTCACAATAAGAGCCTTATGGTCAAAGCTCTTCCAATATTCCCCCTAAGTTTAACCAAAATAAGGTGTCTACCTGATGTTTAGAAATTCTATTCACGTAATCAACGACACAACTTCCAGTACGAGTGTCTACGATCGTGTGATAGTATAGTAACCCAACCAAGGGTTGGGGTCATGTCCCAATGAAGTGGTTTCGAGAATTAATAAAAAAATAAAATTTGGTTCTAACTAGTCATAGCTAAACACATTAACGATTAAAAACATTGTAAATTAAAGGGGGGACACAAAAGTGTCAAATAACAATTTGGGGGTTTTGTCACAAGTATAGCAAAAACAATAAAAATAACAAAGAAATCAAGTTTGGGGAAAAGTTCTTGGGGTGTGACCGCAATACAAGTTGGATAAATAGTTGGGTACATGCTTTCGATAGGAAATTTGCAAGATAATGGTGAGTAGGGTAAGCTTTAGATAGAAATAAGTTCCCTCTCGGGCAACGTACCCCGTTTCAAATGTGTTCCTCTCGGGCACCCATTTGCCGCATGAAGACCAGCCTATGCCTTAGCCCACTCACTCTCTCGAGTTGAGTGTTAGGATATGGTACTAGGGCTCACCCTCTCGGGCTGAACCTCATGTCGACCCACTCCTTAGGCCATCAGTCTAGTGGTCTTGGTTTCGCGACCTCCTTCTCGGGCAAGCCGAAAACACATGGGTGTCTTTGTATTTGCAACTACAAACCCATTAAATTAAACCACAACCACTAGGTGAAATAACCATTCAAATACAACTAACCTATCAGCAAGCAAGACCCAACAATAATATCACCACATATTTACTAAATCATACCCCAAGAATGGGGGTTTTTAGCGACACATCAAGAAATGGAAATTTATACCTTCAATGATGTTGAAATCAAATGGGTATAGAGAAATAAGTATTGATTTGAGCAAAGAAGGAAGAATCCACTAGACCCACTTCCAAATTGAAAGAGGTGAAACCCTTTTCTTCTTCAAGTCTTCAAACCCTTACAAATTTGAGATAAAAAGTACTAAAATTATATTCTAAAATCTGATACTAAAGGCTAATACTAAAAATTGATACTAAAGTCTCTTTTTAAGTTATAACTCCCAACAAGTAATTATAGTTTTCAAAAATCTGTGTTGTGGCGGATCACTCGGCGACATTAGTCGGAATCGCCGATCAACTCGGCGATTCGCCCTTTGGTGTAATTCATCACCTTCTTGCACCATTCTTCAACATCGTCATGCTCTGGGTCATTGGGCAGCATAGTACTGCTTCGCGGACCTTCTCGACAATGCGCCGACTACTTCCCTTTTTCCGCCGACTTGATCCGTTCCTTCAGGGCTCAGCACAATGGAACTAAAGGCGAAGTGAGACCCTTCGGCGATTCGCGAAGTGAATTCGGTGATCCTTAGACCTTCATTTTCTTGTTCTTTTTGGGCTTTTCGTTCCTTTTTGCATAGTAGTGTCCCTGCATTCCTTCAAACTTCAAATACCTGAAATTAAAGGTTTTCATCAGATATTGAGATAATATAAGCATTTGAGGACACAATTTCTATTAAAATATAGCCCTAAATGAGTCCAATTTGTGGACTCATCAACACCCCCAACTTAAACTTTTGTTTGTCCTCAAGCCAACTCAAGTTCAGCTGTTCAAAAAGGGTGTCTCAAACAGTGCTACACAAGACTCAATCATGAATGTACACAACAAGACTTCAAACTACTTATGCAAAGATACAATTGTGTACTCACAGATTCAAGTTGTGACACACCATTACCAAAGATTCTCTTGCTCACAATCTTTCTACTAATGTAAGTTCAAACTCATCGAAAGTATCTAAATGCCCTCACACAAAGAATGATTCCATATTCACACACATAGGTTAATCAATTTAAGATCAGGAATCATATGCAACGCTCACACTCAAAAAGAGGAACACAATGCATGTTTTTACCCATAGGTTTGCCCTTATTTTCCAATCAACTTTCGGTTCAGCTTACTCAAGATCAAAAAGGTTTTTTGAAGGCTTGTAATGAGGCTGAGTGCAAAGGTATGGTCATTTTAGGCTCAATGACTTCTTCATCCTCATGAGATCTGATGTTCTCAAAATGTCCTTTTCCTTTACCCTGTCATTTTTTCTTCCAGTGCTTCGAAGTCATCCTTTCATTCACTCTCCATGTAGTGCTTGGAAACTCAACTCCTTTTGCACCTTTATTCAATAAAATTATGTATATATATACAAAATTTATTATTATTATTATTATTACTTTTAGAAGGGTTTCCATTTTGTTTTGCAATACCATGAGTTAAAGAGACTTTTTCTTGCACATCTTGACTTCTCCTTTTCCTTTTCACCACACCCCCAACTTAGTCTTTTGTCCTAAGTTGGCTATTCACTAAACCACAAATCAAGAGGATTATAGGTAGTGGGTTAAGTAAGGTCTAGGGTTCATCAAGTTTCTTCCAAAGAAAGGTAAGGTTCAAGGGGTGTTCAAAAGAGTTTCACACGCTCGTGGGTAGGCCACAAAAGAGGTATATGTCAAATTTGGCTCACACTCTTTAAAATTGCCTAAGATCATCTCAAGAGTACACCTTTCTAAATCAATCAGACTAACGGGCTAAATTCTTGGTTTATTCGTGCATAGTTCAAAGTAAGCTAACCACCCAAGGCATCGACACTTAAGTCAAACAAGACTACACACTTTCGCTAGTGTGCAACTGTCATTACAAGAGAATCAATTCGATAAATGGATAATCACAGCAAGAAGCAAAGAGTTCACATATTGTCCACGCAAATTTATTTGGTCTCGTCGTAGCCACACATTCATGTTCGTTCGATTGGGAGAACCATTCAAGTCGTCAGTATTGATCGGAACCGAGAGGTAAATTTTGCAAAAGAACAACGACTTTCAACACAAGCGGTGGCAAACAAATTCGAAAAACAAAAAAAATTCGGAAGGGTTAAAATTAAGAAAAAGAGAAGCCATGAACTCAAACATCCATGAAAAGCAGTGTAAAAATAATTTTAAACAGAACAACCCAAATATATACAAAACAACAATATCCATAACAAGCAAACAAGGTGGGCCTCACCCCACCACAAATAAATGCGTTTGTCCTCAAATGCAAATAATGAATTTCCAACAGTGAAAATAAAGAAAGATAGAGAGGGAGGTAAAGAGGGGATCCTGTCTACACGCTTGCTCCATCTGTCGGGGCATCGTTGCCCGATGCGTTAGACTGGAATTCGACAATGGTCCTCGAAGTATCATTTTGTGTCACATTGTGTTTATTTTCCCTAGCTTCTACAGCAATGTTATCCGCAACCATTCTGTCCACTTCATCGCCCGCCAAAAAGGAGTCTATAGCTGTGTAGACTCCACGTTTCCATGAAGGAATAGTGGGGTCAATGGGGACCCTTCTAGTGGAGCTCACTTTCTTACTTTCTCTCCTCTCTTTTGCCAGTTCTACTATCTTTTCGTCCCTTTTGAAATCTCGTGCTCTTACATGTCAGGGTGGCATATCTCTCCCTGCGACCTTAGGTCTAGCCATTTATGTAAAAGACTGTGAGACAAAGTTAGACAATATTAAACAGGGGCAGGGGTGTCATGGGTGCAGAATTGTTTCACCAAAACAGTTGGTGAAGTGCACATCCAATTAGAGAGTTTCGTGGAAATTGATGCACAAATGATTCATGGGTGCAGGCAAAGGGGTAGGTCAGGAGACTTTTGGCGAGTCGCTGAGTGCACTTGGCGACACCAGACGTACCGCCGAAAGTATCAGATTAATCAATACATTTAGCCTTTAGTAAAGGTTAAATGGGAATGTTAGGTGAACCGCCAGATTATTTGGCGATCTATACTCACTCGTCAAACAGCCAAACGTGTCTATTTTAAGCCCATTTCTTTCAACTCCAACCCCGCAACCCCTGATAATGCAGTTTAAGCTTCTAAGGCATGAATTCAATAAAGACCTGCAACAATTTTTACACACCCATATCAACACAATTTCAAATCAATGCACGATCTAGTGGGATTCTACTAATTACTCAGTAAGTATTGAATCGTAATTGGTAATACATGCAATTCCATCGACTTAGAGTCTCAACAACGGTTTTCAATCATTTCAACATTACGCAAATGAGTAAAAAAATTGATCGAATAATTGAGGGATTCGATTACTAACCTTTGATGCCGAATTAGATATTACTGACGTGCTAGGTAGCAATGATATCCAAATCTGAGCACAATTCGATACTTAATATACTCCAAGCATGCAAAAAAAAATGTAACTACTAGGCTGCGAGTGTGAGTTTGTAAAAAGGGACAAAGTGAATGAAATGGAACTTTTAAACCTATGGCTTGCGACCGTCCAATTTCTGCTCATTCGACGATGTTAGTCGGTCTCGCCCAATCACCCGGTGAAGCGCTGAATTTCTAATTTTCTCACCGAATATAACAGAGTTTTCAGTTTAGGTGGGCATTGCATTGGTGATCTTCGTCGAGATCACCAACTGGGTTGGCGATGCGCCGACAAAATTCACGCCCCGATGAGTTTTACAGACCCAAACTTTAAGATGTATTAAATCAAATGACAGGAATGGTTGGTTACGCCTAACTTGTCGGCGATCCACCAAGCGGACATGCTGCTCACCTCCATACATCTCCTCAAGAACTTTCCTCACTCAACCTGTACAAATAGCACACTATTATTTTATCAAGATAACAAAAGCAAGTAAGGGGTTTTGGGTTGCCTCCCAAACAGGGACTTAGTTAACGTCGTGGCACGACGCACGTCAACCTTCGAACCTCACTCTTGGGGTTAGCCATAGTATCACTAGGCAAACCCCCTTGTTGTCTTGGATTAAGATGAGATGAAATATGACCCATATGGGTCTCTAACTGCTTGATTAAAATTGAATGAGAGGTGATGGTCTGGTTAAGGGTAGACACATCTTCTTTCATGCCTTTTAACATTTTATCTAACCCTTCCACTTTGTTTAGATTATGTGAGAGCATATCCTCGAACCTACCACCTTCCGAATCCTTGGTCTTCTGCCGCTCGTGGGGAGGCACATATCTATCCTTCTCCCCATCCTTCCAATTTGGATTCTGATCCCTCCATTCACCGTCTCTATCTTTCCATCCTTCGTCTCAAGCCCAACCTTGGGTACCACCCTGCCTCGGGTAGTTTGAATGATAACCACCGCCTTGGTTTGCTAGAAAATTTACCTCATCGCTATACAGAGCTTCAAACTTCATCTCTTCAGGATTTGTGCCCCCCAACACCCATAGTATTGACACCAGGAGTACCAGCCCCCATGACATTCTTAGATAGAATATCAAGCTATGTCATAATCTTAGCCATGTTTTGGTCTCTCTCATTGTCCTTTTCAATCTGCTCCTTAGATAGCTGAAAGCTGATAGGGGAGACTTGGTCCTCACGAGTGTACCACGCTTTGTTGATGGTTGTCATGCCATCTAAAAGCTGGGCTACTACCACGTATGGCTGTTGCGTTAAACCTCTGGGTAAGAGTTGGTCAGCGACACCCTTGTATACCCAGTCTAGACTCCGGTAGAAGTATTGTAGGAGCATGTTATCAGGAAGACCATGAGTTGGGCATTGTAGGACCAATTTTTTAAATCGAAGCCAATTTTTGTGCAGAGGCTCTCCATTCAGATGCTTGAAACCTTGGATGCTATCCTGAATAGTCATCATCTTTCAGGGAGGGAAAAATTGCACATTAAGTGCGGTGACTAGCTACTCCCATGAAGTGATCGAATTTCGTGGTAATTTAGCTAACCACTTGCAAGCTTCCCCCATTAGAGAAAATGGGAATAATCGTAGCTTGACTGACTCTTGAGAGATGTTCTTAAAAGAGAATGGCCCACAAACGTCTACGAAGTTTCGAAGATGCTCATGGGGATCTTCATGAGCCAATCCGCTGAAGAGTCCTTTTAGTTGCAAGAGCTGCAACATAGTGCTCGTTATATGGAACACTGTATTCCCCTTGGCTGGGGGTAAGCGGATGACTCCAACACCTCCCATGATGTAGGGGTCATTAACATTGGCTCTTGGACATCGTTGAGTTTACCGATGTCATCTTGGTGGCCCACCTAGCTACCATTACTGCCGTTAACACTCATGCTTTCTGAAATGTTTACACAATCAACAAAACAAGACTAAAGGTTAAATTAGTAAAACCACACTAGAAAGAACAAAAATTCTACTAATATAAAAATTCTCAAGTAACACCACTACCCAGCAGCGGTGCCATTTTGATGTTTAGAAATTCTATTAACGTAATCAACAACACAACTTCCAGTATGAGTGTGTACAATCGTGTGATAGTATAGTAACACAACCAAGGGTTGGGGTCGTGTCCCAATGGAGTGGTTTTGAGAATTAATAGAAAAATAAAATTTGGTTCTAACTAGTCGTAGCTAAAGACATTAATGATTAAAAACATTGTAAATTAAAGGGGGGACACAAAAGTGTCGAATAACAATTTAGGGGTTTTGTCACAAGTATAGCAAAAACAACAAAAATAACAAAGAAATAAAGTTTGGGGAAGAGTTCTTGGGGTGTGACGCAATACAAGTTGAGATAAATAGTTGGGTACATGCTTTCGATAGGAAATTTGCAAGACAATAGTGAGTAAGCTAAGCTTCAGATGGAAATAAGTGCCCTCTCGTTCAACTTACCCTGTTTCAAATGCGTTCCTCTCCGACACACATTTGCCGGATGAAGACCAGTCTATGTCTTACCCCACTCACTATCTCGAGCTGAGTGTTAGGATATGGGACTAGGGCTCACCCTCTCGGGCTGAACCTCATGTTGACCCACTCATTAGGCCATTAGTCTAGTGGTCTTGGTTTCGCGACCTCCCTCTCGGGTAAGCCGAAAACACATGGGTGGCTTTGTATTTGATACTACAAATCCATTAAATTAAACCACAACCACTAGGTGAAATCACTATTAAAATACATCTAACCTATCAACAAGCAAGACCCAACAATAATATCAACACATATTTGCTAAATCACACCCCAAGAATGGGGGTTTTTAGCCATACATCAAGAAATGGAAATTTATACCTTCAATGATGTTGAAATAAAATGGGTATAGAGAAATAAGTCTTGATTTGAGCAAAGAAAGAAGTATCCAACAGATCCACTTCCAAATTGAAAGAGGTGAAACCCTTTTCTACTTCAAGTCTTCAAACCCTTACAAACATGAGATAAAAAGTACTAAAATTATATTATAATATCTGATACTAAATTCTAATACTAAAAATTGATACTAAAGTCTCTTGTTAAGCTATAACTCTCAACGAGTATTTATAGTTTTCAAAAATCTATGTTGCGGCGGATCACTCTGTGACATTAGTCGGAATCACCGATCAACTCGATGATTTACCCTTTGGTGTAGTTCATCACCTTCTTGCACCATCCTTCAGCATCGTCGTGCTCTGGGTCATTAGGCGGCATAGTACTGCTTTGCGGACCATCTCAACGATGCTCCGACTGCTTTCCTTTTTCCACCGACTTGATCCTTTCCTTCAGGGCTCAGCACACTGGAACTAAAGGCGAAGTGAGACCCTTCGGCGATTCACCAAGTGAACTCCGCGATCCTCAGGCCTTCATTTTATTGTTCTTTTCAGCCTTTTCGTTTCTTTTTGCGAAGTAGTGTCGATGCATTCCTTCAAACTTCAAATACCTAAAAATTAAAGGTTTTCATCAGATATTGAGATAATATAAGCATTTGAGGACACAATTTCTATTCAAATATATCCCTAAATGAGTCAAATTTGTGGACTCATCACTACCCCAAAATCTCAAGGAGTGAGTGGTAGTGGATCTTATGTGATTAGGCCTACTTATGCTAGGCATGGAAAGAAATATGATGGTATGCGTCTAGCCAGCACGAAGGATTGTTATGGATGTGGTAGGAGTGACCACAAAATAAGAGATTGCCTGGTACTTCCCACTAGTGGAAAAGAAAGGATGAAAATTAGGTTTGATAAGTTCCCCATTGACTCATTTCATGATTTGGGATTTAATTTTGTTAAACTTGGTAGGATTTGGATGCATGATCATTAGACCTCTATGAGTTATAGAGTCCAGTAAGGTTATAATGGGTCTTAGAAATGCTTTGAGTTTGTGGAAAGGGGTAGTAATTGAGGCTTTTGTAAAAAGGGGCTTACTCCCAAGGGGGAGATCTTGTGCTTGTGTAGCAACATTGATTGAGAGTCCCGATATTCCCATCTTTTCTTATATTCCTATTCTAGCTAGAGACCAAGAGTTCCTTTTTGGGTTTTTTCTATATCTAGGGGTCATGCGTGTTTTAGAAATTTACATGATCTCCTTATGTTATGCATGTTGTTGAAAGATTATTACTTTGTATAAAATGGATTTTTCATGATTTACATGTCCCTCATGTTGTTGTGCATTATAGCATGGTGATGACACATTTGACTTCATGAGATGATGTGATGAACATGCTTTGTTGTGTTTTTTGATGAAATGACACTTGGGCTCCATGTTTATTGTGTTGAGCTTACTTTTAATAAGAAAATGTAATTCTTCCTATGACTATGTGATTAGTGATGTTTAGAAGTGATTGTGTAGGCTCACTCCCAAGGGGGAGACTGTATGCCTAGCTAATATTGTTGTTATGTGCTTATATGTTGCCATGACTTCTTTATATAATGCATGTTCATGAAAACTTGTGTTTTGAAATAAAATTAGTTCATGTGAATTGTTTCCCTCATGTTGTGGTGCTTTGAGTAAGAGTTACCTATTGTACTTCATGAGAAGAATATATGGACATGTTTTAGTTAGGAGATGGTAGTTACTACTTGAACATGACAAGTGATGAGAATCTCATGCATAAATAGATTGTTTAGATATAGTTCATACTTCCTTGAATTTAATTGAACATGTTGAGTTGAAGTTGATGTTTCCTCCTTGAATAAATGCACATTGTGAATAGTGTATTCTGAGTTGTGCATTATTGTGATGTTTCATGCATGATTGGGCTAATAGTCTTGAGTCTTTAATTCCAAAAAGTGTTTCAAGTGTCATTTGAAGACGAATGTTCCTAAGGGGGAGATATGTAACAACCCATAAATCTAGTAAGACCAAGACAGAATCTAATGGAAACTAGTAGGTGAAACTAGAGCCTAACGTGTGAGCTTTTGAGTTTGATGTTTGGTTGTAGGTTGTTTATTGACTTCCCAAGCTTAAGTTGAGGTGACTAGGGGTTAAACGTCAAGGTACGAACCCCCAAGGATCAACCAAGGTTCCTTGAGGAGGGACCCGAAAGCCTAACCCCAAGGCTGCCCCTTAAAGCAAAAAACTGTCAAAAATGTGTGACCTACGGATGGCCATCTACGGCCAGTAGGTCAATTGACGCCCCGTAGGTCTTGCTCAATAGGTCAAGGCCACCAATACCATGCTGCAGACCCAAACCATGACCCCACAGTATGGGGCATGGTCCTATCCATGGTCTATGGATGGGAGTCTCGTGGTGTGCACCTGTAAGCTGTCCAAACATCTCGGCCAAGGTAAGTAATTTCCAACTAATTCCTTTTTAATTAGTTTCCATTAGGGGTCATTTAATATGGTAATTATACATGTATAAATTATTTTAAGTCCATAAACACCTCATTAATTCATTATAACCCAAGACGTCAAATCAAAACCAAACTACTTCCCTCTCCAAGAATCTTCTCTCTAGAACCTCCATTGAAGAACAAAGAAAGAGATCAAGGAAAGCTTGAAGGAAGGAGATTTTCAATATGAATTTGGAAGGATTGTACACCTACGGTATGGGAGTTCTTCATCCTTGGGAAGCTATCACCCAAGGAGCCTTTCGAAAGCTCTTAACTCCATTCTAGAAAACTCAATTAGCTAGGCTTTCAACTCAACTCCATGGATTCCTTTTAAAGTTGATTTTAAAGGTTGAATTTTGTTTCTTTATGAATGTATGATTTATTTTATACGACTTTAACTCGAACTACTTCAAGAATCCATGAGACCCCCAACCTAGCTATGGCTCTTCTTTACATTATGTGATGGTTTTGCAAGTTTGTCCAATTGATTGGATGTGAGTTAATTATGATGTAATTGCATGATCTAAGTGTGATTTTACATTTATACTTGATTAACCTAAGATTTATAAGGTGAATTGATATAGTCTAGGGTTGTGTCATGAAAGAGGCTAGTTGAGGGTTTAAATGTGATCCTCCAAGAATGATGAAATTTCTTCATGTAATTCATTAGATTAGATCACCTAGACTTGAATTGGTTTAGGGTAATGCTTATAAACATGAATTGACTTGATCATGATATTATATGCATGTTTATTAAAACTTGAAGTATAAAGTGCCAATCATGATAAGATTAAGGTATTGATGATTTGTTGGATCATGGTATTTCCTTATCTAATGTGCTATTGCTACATGTTTGGGATGAGTTTGTCCATAGCCTTTGAAGGGAATATTATGAAGGTTTGTACATCATGACAAGATTGTGTGTGAACTTATGATTTACTTAGAAAGTGAAGGTCCTATGACTATTGTGTATATTGTGGTATTGTTGAAAGGCCATTCTTTCTTTACCCTTACACTTGATATTGTATGAATTGTCTAGGATGATGAGAATGTTGTTTTTGTGTCATTGCAAGGACAATTACAGATACACACTCCATGCATAAACATGATTACGATGTATCAATGGTGTTAATTGAAAGTATAATTCTCATATGCACCTTTACACATTATTATATGCATGAAATATACATGACCATGATGATACTATTGTGTTGATTGAAAGTCCATTCTCATGAGAACACATGATCTTGGTGTGAAAGTTATTCTCACATACTAATTATGATTCTAAAGTTGAAAGTCCATTCTCACTTTAATGAATCTATGAGCTATTTTGATGAATTGTATTGAATGAAGGGTAAAGCACTCCTTCACAAATGTAAATACAATTCAAGACTAATGATGTCTAATTTGGGAAATAATGTTTAGTACCGAGTGGATATGGACGATGAGGTAAAGGCCCTTCCACTAATACAAGAGGTTAGGTCATCTAAAGTAAACTCATGAGATGGAAGCTCCTCCTCCAATGCAAGAGGTAGGGTTTCTAGAAGCAATCTTCCTATCCCATAACTATGTGCCCATATAGGTCTTTAGCTAGTGGATCCACCTTATAGCTATACATTTAGTTCTACCTTAGGCAAGTAGGACACCTTCTTTTGGTGTGGGGTTACACGACACCGGATTCCATGTAGCTCACATGGTCTATCTCGGTTATGGCTACTTTTCCTTATATAATAAAGATAATGAATGAGACATGAACTATACTATGACTTCTTAATGAGTTTTACTTAGTAGGAGTGGGGGTATGGGACTTCACTTTTACATTGCACAAGTAGACTTAGTAGGATGTCATGGGATGGTCCCTTTGTATTATGATGAGATTTGAATGCATGCATGTGTGTTGAATAAATAGTTGTTCTGAATGACTTCCTTATAATTCAAGTAATGTACATGACTATTTCCTTATTCAGGGCTATTTCTTATAATGAGGTCTCAGAATGAAGTGCATAAGTAAGGTAGCTTCAAAGGAATACTTAGTAGAGTTGGTATTATAGGATTCCAACCATACATTGAACAAGTGTTTCTTAGGGGTTGCTTATGTGATGATTACTTTGTGATGAAATGATCTTGGTATTTGACTTTGTATTATTTTATGATTGGAGGCTATATATTGTGAAGATTTGGGAAATGTATTATGTTGATGTTGGAGACTATGATTTTTATTATAATGATATCTCTCATGTTATAATGAAATGTATGTGAGTTACCTTATTGGTTGCATTCTCCAACTATTTCAAACATGATGTTCAAAAATTGCATATAGCATGATTTCAAATGAAATGTCCCTTTTTATGCATGTTTTAAGGTTTTTGTGCATGACTTCCTTACTTAGTACTTGTTGTGCTAACCCTATCTTTCTACATTTTCTAAAAGTGTAGGCTTTGGAGAGATTGGATTCCATCCTCATGGCTAGGTTCATAGGAGATAAAGAAGAAGAAGATTGGTGAGTCCTCATTGTATTCGAGGGCTTCACCATATGTCCTTTATTGTCTTTATTTTATATTTTAGACTTTGGTTGTAAGGGCTATGTCCCTAAGATTGTATTTCAAGAGTTTTATTCCAAGTATAACAGATGGTTTGAGACATGGTGTCATAGATTCGCTTGCATTTTATAAGAGATTTCGATTGTAAAGAAAACTTTTAAATTTTGCACTATTTTCTTATGCCTTTATGTTCATGTATGTTATGAGGCTTGTATGCAACCCCTTCGGGGTCAAGTACGCCGTGTTACTTCTAGGGGGTACCCCCGGGTCATGACATAATTCGAGCCTGCCGACCAACTCGGTAAAGCGCCGAGTGGTACTTTAGCCCACCAAGTTTTACAGAACCTCCAACAAACTAGATAGTTCCAACGGCGGTCCAAATCGGGCTCGCCGACCTGTTCGGTGAGTCGCCAATTGGACTTTTGGCTCGCCTAGTTGCCATTTTCCCACCATTCCAACTTTTCAACCTGCATATTAAACACCCATTATTCAAATAACAGAAGTAAAAGCAATAAACCTTGGGTTGCCTCCCAAGAAGCGCCTCATTTACCGTCGTGGCATGGCGTGGATACACTTTCAAGGATCATTCTTCGGGTTGGCCTATGTATCACTTGGTAGACCCCCTTTTAGCCTTTTGTTCAAATGAGATGAAATTTGACCCATTTGCATTTCCAATCGCTTGATTGCACTGAATGGGAGGTGAACATCTGATTAAGTGTAGAGACGTCCTCTTTCATTCTTTTCAAAACTTTGTCTGACCCTTATACCTTATTGAGAATGCGTGAAAGCATGTCTTCCGTACGGACATCCGAGTCAATCCTTTGTTCATTAAGCTTTTGACGCTCATGAGTTGGGATGTATTTGTCCTTGTCACTATCCATTTCCTTCCATGTAGAGTTACGGTCCCTCCATTCTCTATCACGATCTATCCATCCATCATCTCTATTCCTACCCAGATTTCCACCCGGGCTTGGATAGTTTGAACAAAAACATCCTCATTGATTTGCAAGGAAGTTCAACTCTTCATTATACAATGCCTCAAATTGTGCTTCATTGGGATTTGCTCCACCAATACCCACAACATTCACACTCTTCAACCCACTACCCATCACATTTTTCGACAATAAGACCAGTTGGGTCATCATTTTGGCCATATTTTGGTCTCTCTCTTGTTACTTTTCGATCTACTCTTTGTCATCCAAAAATGGAGAGGAGACAGTTGGTCTTCACGAGTGTACCATGCCCTATTGATCTTGGTCATACCATCAAGGAGTTGAGATGTAACCTCATAAGGTTGCTGCATTATACCTCTGGGAAAAAGTTGATCAACAACCCCTTTGTTCACCGAGTCAAGACTCCTATAAAAGTATTGCAACAAGATGTTGTTGGGAAGTCCGTGAGTCGGACATTAAAGTACCAACTTCTGAAATCTCAGTCATGTCTCGTGGATTAGTTCACCTTCCAACCGTTTAAAACCTTAAATATTATCTCTCAACATCATCATTTTTGACAGGGGAATGTATCTCACATAGAAAGATACGGTCAGCTCATCCCAAGTGGTAATGGAGTTCCTTGGGAGATTAGCTAGCCACTTGGTGGCTTCTCCAATCAAAGAAAATGGAAATAATCAAAGACGGACAGATTCTTGAGAGATATTCTTGAATGATAACGGTCCACAAATGTCGAAAAAATTCCAAATATGGTCATAGGGATCCTCATGAGTCAGCCCTCCATACAATCCTTTCACTTATAAGAGCTGAAGCATTGTGCTAGTGACATGAAAAACAATGTTTCCTTCAGCATGAGGTAGACATATAGCCCCGACACCACCCAATTAGAAAGGGTCGTTAGCATCATTCAAATTCCCTATATCATCTTGGTGGCCAATTTGGCTACCATTGCTTCCATTGACGTTCATTTCTTCTTATTTTCAAACACAAACACAACTAACAAAGTGAGTCGATTCAACTCTAACACAAAATATCATAATTCAACTTCAATAATAGAATTCTAAACACCACTCTCCGGCAGCAGGCGCCATTTTAATTAACAGCTCAGATTACACCTCTTCCAATTCTAGGTGTAGAGGATCGTTATCTAGTATTAAACCCAACGAAGAGATGTGGTCCAACCCAAAGGGAGTGGTACATGTTTGAATTCAGTTATGAAGTTGCAAATGTGGTCCAATCGGTTATAGGAATAGAAATTATCGGAAACATAATAACAAATCTAAGGGGTTGACAATGAATGTCACATGGGGGGTTTGGATTGGCAATTAACAGTTGAAACAAATACGAAAATAGGGGAAATACTAATGTAGAGAGGAATTCTCAGGATGGGATTGATTATAGGCTAATGTTGCTATATGGGTAATTGAAATTACTAACAAAATTGCTAAATCTTCGTGGGTAGGCTAGACTATAAGTGCAACAGCTTTCTCTCGAACAACTATTACGATTCAAGTGAGTTTTCTCGAACCTCAACAAGCTTATCAATATAAATAGCCCAAAACCTTAATTCATCTACTCTCTCGAGCTAGATAGGAAGAATTGAGTTTAGGATTCACTCTCTCGAGCTAAACCCATATCAACCCAATAACTAAAATCATTAATCGAAAGCTTTGGTACTAAAACCTCTTTCTCAAGCAAGCCCAGAACTCTAAACTAGAATTGCATTGACAACTACAATTCATAGATTAAACCACAACTAATTATTAAATCTACTTCAATTAATCAATTTACATCAGTAAATAACAATACACATAACTTAATTAAGCCCATAATCACATTATCACACCCCAAGAAGTGGGTTTTAGCTACACATCATAAAAAGATAAAAACAATTACCAACTAGATTAGCCATCAGCTGGGTAAAAGTCTCCAAGTCATTACAATGCTCCAATATGATTCAGTTAAAAAAACCCACTTAAAAATCCTCAAATTTAACCTTAAAAATCCTCAAAGTCTACAATGGAAACTCAAAAACTAAGAGAAAACTCTAACTCTCAAACTTGGGGATCAGAACTCCTTCTCCTCATTTTAAATGTCAATTTATAGTTGCTCAGTTTTTGGCCTGCAGGACCATTGGGCGAAGTATGTCGGGTATCGCCAATCCGGTCGGCGACCCGCCGTTCTCTTCAATCCATCACCGGTTTGCATTAGCCATTTGTCCTCCACATCCTGTGACTTTAGACGATCAAGGTTCCCATCGTGTAGTCGTTCAACGATCCACCGACTGTCCATTTATGTCGCCAAGTTGGTTCTTCACTAGTGCTAGCACACTGGATCATTGTGCGAGCTAAAAAGACACGCGGCAGTTCGCCGAGTGGTCTTGGAGATCACCAGAATCGCTTTTCTCCACTTCTTCAGCTTGTTTGCTCCTTTTTGCCCTGTAGTGTCCTTGCCTTGCTCCTTAGCCTTTATTTCTGCAAATCAACACTTTAACATCAGTTTAGAGCATAAATTAGGCATTTGAGGATACTTTAACTATCAAAATAAAGCCCTAAATGAGTCAAAATCTCAGACTCATCAATTTTACAACAAATATATTATTATAGTGGGAGGTGAAAAGTTGATCAGTAATGTAATATAAAGACTTTTTGAGAAATTAATAATAAAATAAATAATTAAATGAATGAATAATGTTCAAAAAAGAGAAAAAATAAATATGAATGGTAGTCATAGAGAGGTGTCACATCACCTTGTCTATGTTTCTCCTTTATTATATATTTAAATTTAGATTATAATATTTGATCTTTATTGTCATTGTTTTTTTATTTATTGACATTAAGAAATGATTTGAACGTTGGAGCATTCTTTATTATTTAAATAAATAATTATAGTCAAAGGTACATCTGAAATATCATATTTTTGAATTCATTTTTTATCAAAACTATCATGCGTTTACTTTTCCTACTTGAACAACCACCAGTTATTTATCAAAACACTTCTGAATTATCATTTGTTTCTTATTCCTACATGAATTATCACCAGAACAGACCCAAATAAAAAGAGAGATTTTTTTGGTTGAGTGGGGTGGGGAGAATTAAAAAATGGGTGATACATTTTTTAAAAGTTTTGTAATATTTTTGGAACTTCAATTATTTTTTTGAGATTTATTAATTCAATAAATATCGATTTGTTAACGAAAAGAGTAAATATGCACCATTTGTTAGAAAATGAAGGTATAATATGTTCACATTTATTAGACGTGGAGGGTACACATATATGCGTAACTTGTCATAACTAGTGATTAAATTTGAAAACTGAGAAAGATTCTCAGTCCCTCCAAAATTGAAGAAACCAAAAACACTTCAATAACTCATTCATTAGCAGTGAGTAAATGTAGAAATGCTTAAAACATGTAATGACAACAAACTAATAAGCACATCCATTGAAGCAATGCTCATGTTCTAAAATAGACATTACAACATGACATAACGAAGAGTTATAATAATATATCAACCTTTCATTCTCACTTTTCATTTTAAACTTCTAAGCAAAAGATCGAGATCTACTGAAATCTATGTAGACAATTTCTTCTTTAGGTGATGAATATGAAATTGTGCATAGATATTAATTGGAGATTGTTTGATTATTTCAATTATAATGCACCTACGTTCTTATCCAGATAGTCTGGGGATTTCATTTCTATTGTTTTTTTTATAAATTTGACAATATGAATAGTAATTCCATCTAGATAGTTTGGAGATTTCTTACCTCATATTATTTCTTATTTTCTTTAAGTCTTGGGTGGTTTATGATTTATCCTAAAGGAAGAAAGCATGGCTGTTGTTTAATGTCTGACATCCTTAGTAATCTTCCCTATAATGCATTCCCTAATATTCTGATGCATTTGCCTTGTAAAGATATTGTGAGTACAAGTGTCTTACTAAATAAATGAAGGTATTACTAGTGTAGGCTTACAAAATTGACGCTTGATGAATCTCTTTGGAAAACAAGAAAGGATTTACTAAACCCTACAGTCAGATTTACAAAGATCATTAACCAACTTTTGACTCTTCATGAAGGACATGTTACTAAGTTAACCCTCAATATTGTTCATCTAGAAAGTTGTGTTGAGATTGACAACTTCATATATTTCCTCGCGATGAATGACATTCAACATCTTTTTCTTCACCTTCCATATAGAAAGAGATAAAAATTGTGCTTCAATTTTATTCATCGACAGGAAATATATGAGAGTATCAATCTCAGGATAGTTATATAGACGAACAACATCCAGGATAAACTTTGTAATGAGTCCTTTAGGAAGTGTCAAAAATTGGTAAATGATCTTGATAAATTTGACTGTAGGGTTTAGTAAATTCTTTCTTGTTTCCTAAAGAGATTTATCAAGCATCAAAATTGTAAATGTACTAGTGATACCTCCATTTCTTTAATAAGACGCTGTCCTCCCTACTTTTTTGAAAGGCAAACACATCAGATGACATCAATTATATCATCATAACTATTCTTAATGATATCAGGCATTAAACTTCGACAACAATTTCTTCCAATAAAAGAAATTATAAGCCACCAAAAACCTTTAATGAATAAGGAACAATAAAAGGTTAGAAATCTCCAAACTATATGGATAATACTGAAATAATATAATCTCAAAACTATTTTGATGAAACTACTATTACATTGTTAAATCAACTGAAGAACTAAAGAAATGTAATCCCTAAATATTTTTGATAAGAAATCAGGCTGAATTGTAAATGGAATCATCAAAATTCTTCTATTAATATAAATGTTATACATATACTTAACCTGACTTGACATACTAAGTGGTACACAAAAGATTTAGTAAGTGGTGTTAGACATTTAAAGAAGCAAATATGTCAAACAAATCATGTTAACACATCATACAAGAAAACACAATTCAAATCATACTCAAGGAACCGTCGAAGATAAAAATGACGTAATTGACCATTAATATTAGGTAAACCCCAAATTGCTTCATAGAATATGTTTTTTATATCACACCCCTTAGAGTCCGACCATTCCCCAGACCCTGCATTTTGTTTTAGAATTCCTTTCGTTACTTAGAACCAACCACAAAGAAAAATAATGGGTGTTTTCAAGCAGTTCCAATTTTCTTCTATTAATATTATCAACTCATAGAATCTACTCATTTTAAGTAATAAAATAAAAATAATAAGTTGTTTCATTTGCTAGATTTTGAACATCAAATTGTAGCTTTATTAGTATTAAAATTTCAAAACCCTAGGGAACCTTTGTAACTAAAGCATAACACTGACCAAAAAGAAAAAGTAATATTTTTTTAGAAAACATAAAAAAACGAATTTTAAATATCTTTTATAAGTGTTTTAATTATAACGCACTATTTGGACACTTTATGTCTTCACCCTTAATCTGGGATACGAAATATGTCTTTCAACATTATATAGGAAATGGGAAAATGGTTTTATTCATTTATGAAAAGCAAACAGATTCTATAAATGTGTATCATCGAGAATTTTTAAAACATTCATCTAGGGTTACACACTAGCCAAATCATTGTCTCTTAGGATCCTCCTGAATGGACTGAAAGAGGAACTTAAAATCAACGTCAGGATTCACTAGAAGAGTTTACAATGCCATGAGTTTGACAGTCAAAATTGAAAATAAATTAAGTCCGATTAGTATGCAAAAATAGAGGGTTTTGGAATTGGATTTAAACATTTATGTGAACAATTTTCTCTGCACATGAAAATCAAGCACAATATTATAGAAAAGCAATAACATGCAAATTATATTGAGAGAAACAAAAGGAGCTAATTTTCAGACAAAATTGAGCAAAAGCTATATACATAATATGCAAGCAAACTTTCAATGCCTCACTAATATATATATATATATATATATATATATATATATTTACTTAAAAGCATGAACTCCTAACTTGAATGTTAAATTACTATAATATTCCTAACTTAGGTTGTGACTTTTTCGATGAGTTGTGATTTTTTTGATAAGTTGTGACTTTTTTCGAAGGATTTTGATTTTTTGATGAGTTGTGACTTTTTCAATAAGTTGTGACTTTTTTTCGAAGGGTTGTGATTTTTTTATGAGTTGTGACTTTTCCAAAGAGTTGTGACTTTTTCAATAAGTTGTGATTTTTCCAAAGGGCTGTGACTTCTCGAAAAGGTCATGACTTTTCAGATAAGACACAAAAAACATTTCTTCAAACTACCCTTTGTTGACTATAAATAGAGGGGCTTCCTCTCATTTTTTAGCCACAAACTTTTTAATCTTCTACTCTTCTTCTTGCATTTTAAATTTCGCTTTGTGTGATTTATTGTTGTTGAGTGAGTTCAAAGTTTAGTGGAATATGAGGTACTTCTATTCTAATGAAGTAAGTCGTTCTATCCTAAGAGGTTATATTCCATAACCTCGAGTACTTGAGGAAAATAATTTTGATGATATAATAATTATTTTTTTGCTTAATATATACATTAGTATGTAATGTTCCAATATATGAAGTTAACATGATGTAGTCTAAATTCATTTGTTTTTGTCAATAATTTCTCTTGAGATGTAGATATATGCTTCTGAATATCTTTTCCAAAATTTAGAGAATTGTCACGATTTGTTTTTTTGATGCTCAAGTCAAAATAATGAATTTATTTATCAATGCTACTTATGTGATTTAAACTCTCATGAAGTTTGCTTCAAAATAGTTATTACTATATATACATTGCTCTTTTGTTTTACTGATTTACTATTTCTTAATATTCAGTATTTTAGACGAAAAAAAGTTTATATGACCTGTAATAACGCCAGTTGAAGTTTGTAGTAATTTAATTTTTATTATTTATTTAATAGTTTATTTTATGAGATAAATATTTTCATTAATGCAAATATATATTTATATTCGGGTAGGTATTTGTATTTAAATTAAAGTATTATATATGTCACAAATGTATTATCAAGTTAACAAGATCTTCTAACTTTAAAATATATTATTTTAAAATGTTCCGAGTTTTTTTTAAAAAAAACAACTCACAACAAATGTGAAAATATATGAATATATAAAATGTAGTTGTTATCTTCGCATGCTCATATGACATCTAAAAAATTTAACATGGAATACACATGCAAAGCACATCTGTTTAGATGACAAGAAAAATACAAAGTGAATATTGTCTATAAGGTAATATTAGTTAGATAAGACTAATTACATAATTGAACCTCATCAAATTGATATAAATATATACATTATCGCATTTAATTTAACTAATAATTTTTTTTATTGACCATCTTCATAGGTTTGAGTGAATAAGAGATATATATGACGATCCACGTTGAACATTCACAAAAGAATCTGCAATATTACTTTTTGCTAAACTTATTATTCAAATCTCGACTTAAATAAGCAATAATATTTACTATAACATATATTTTTGGAATTGGTAATCACGTGCAATGCACGTGTCAAAAAGCTACTATATATATATATATAAAAAATATAAAAAAAATAATAAAGAATATCAATAGATTAGATAAAGATTTACCTAAAATCAGGAGAAATGGAGTGGAGCCCAGGAAGAGTGAACTGACATTGTTAGGGCTTTTTTCTTGTACACACAATGAAGTTTAAAGAATGGATTTTTAGAAAGAAGTAGGAAAATTTTACTCTTTTAATTGTAGACTACTATGTGTGAGTCTCTAACTTAACACATAATAGTCAGTCTATGCACACTCTTGTAATGACCCAAACAATCAATTTTAAAAAAAATTCATAAAAATTACCATTTTACTCCTTTCGATAATTGCTCCGAGTCATTTATGATTAGTCGGAGAAGTTGATTTGAGAATTTCGAACTATTTGATATCTACGGTTAATTAATTGATGGGTAATTTTTAGATAATTATTTTAGTTTATAATTAAGGGGCTAAATCCATAATTTATTTAATATCTTATACCACTTGACCCATATTTATTAAATTAAATTATTAGGGTTTGTAACTTTTAGTACATAATTATATTATTTAGAAAAGAAAAGAAAAGAAGGCAGAAAACAAACCTGTGCGGATGAACGAAAGGATCCGTACCAAGCTACAGGTAAGAAGCAAATAGAAACCCTTTTTGATCTTTACATGCATAGATAATAATAGTGAATATATGTTCGCCTTATTATTATTATTATTATTATTATTTTAATATATTGGATGGTTAGAAATTTTATTTGGATAATGATTAATAGAGTGGGTTTTGACTTGGAGAATTAATAAAGAAATCATTTTTTTGGAATTCTAGACGCTAATATGTGATAAGGTCTTTTAGGGGGAATGACTTAGTGGTTAATTTGGAGCAACTAATGATACAGTAATGATTGACTCATCATTATAAAATATAATATTTTATGGAAAGAAATCAATGGTTGGTTGCTGTAAAAGATAAATTTTTTTGTTTATTAAATTTTTCTTTTGCTTTCTCTTGATATCCTTGCAACCATTGAGTATTGGGTGCATTGTATTAAATGAATATTATTATACTTATGATATTGGAGGAATCGGAACTGAATCCTAGGCTTGAATTTAGAAAATATGAGAGTTGACATGTTAATTGACATCACGATTTAAGAGCCTGATTATAGATTTGAATGTGTGTTTATGTCTTTAGGTTAGATATATAGTAATATGAGTGTTGTTAGATTTAACATCTTATTTTGATTATATATTCAAATAAATTGTTTTGATTTGGAAGTCCCACGGAAAGGGAAGGCTCGAGTCTCGAAGTGATTGTTCGACTATTTGAGGCAATTGGATTACTAAATCCTTGTTAAGTGTATAGAATCGTGTATTTCCTTGTGATATGTGTTGGGGAGTAATGAGGCTTGGTGATGGGTTGACTTTTCCATATTGAATAATTCTAATGATGAAAAAGGGGTAATAAAAGGCAATGTAATTAATTGTTGGTGTGTGATGTGTTGAGAATGGTTTGAAAGGCTTATCGACTCATTGTTGATGTTGTATCACGATTGTGATGTTGTGAATTGTGCATTATTATGAAAATGGTCATCTCCTCATTATTTATGTGAACATGTCATTTGCATTGGTTCTGAGACATGGTTGTGATAAGTGTTACGTAAATTGTGGAAGAATAATAAATTAAACAGGATGTACCATTTCAAGGGACGTGTCACGCACCACGAAGTATACTATTATCGAGGGACGTGTCGTATGCCATGAAAAATACTATTATCGAGGGACGTGTCGCACGCCATGACAAATTTTATTATCGAGGGTCGTGTCGCACGCCACGACGGATGCATTGTAAGATATGTCCCCCATGGGTCCCGGACTGAGAGACAACGGGTTTGTATCATTAGGTCAGACATGCATAACTCTAATTGACATTGCATTTCATTGCATTGCACTTCTTTATCATTGGTGAACTTGATCTTGTGTGTTGCTAATCTTGTGAGTGACTTTCTGTGGAACTTGTGATTGATGAATATTGAGCTTGTTGTTGAGGATATGTAATTGTTGGAGTGTTATTGTTGAGTTGTGTGCTATGTAAATTGTGAACTATTAGGTTGGCCTGGTTTTATGCAGGTTCTAGTTGTGGAGTTTCGGGTGGGGTGTAAGGAGTATCCATATTGTATTCCCTTAGCATGTGTTTAGAATTTTACTTGCTGAGTACCGTGTGGTTCGGTATTCACCCATTGCTTCTACAATTTTTGTAGGTTACGAGCCCGGATTTTTGTGATACTTTCCATTCTCTTATTTTTCGAGACTTCATAGAGATTTGTGATGTAGTTGTTTGTCATCTTAGCGGACCTTCTTACTCCTATTTATGATCTTGTTCTATTCTAGGAACAATGTTATTTAAGACTTGTGTTTATCTTTTGAATCAATTGTAATACTTTAGAGGCTTGTACACGTGACATTTTATTAAGTTGACTTAGTTATCCACACTTATGATATTTTGAGATTTCAATTTGTCTTACTTCCGCATTTTTGTGATATTTAGGTTTTGGGCTAACTTGTCTTGGTGGGAGAGTGCCATCACGTCTATTTTTGGGTCGTGACAAAATGGTATCAGAGCCCTAAGTTCATAGGTCTCACGTGTGTCTAAGCCAAGTCTAAGTACAATCTCGAGCATCGGTACGGAGATGTCTGTACTTATCTTTGAGAGTCAATAGTGACTATTCCAAAAAATCTTCACTTTTTGAATCTCCATCGTGCATCCTTTGTCTATTCTGATTCATATCACTTCATTCCACTACCTCTCACTTATAGTGATGACTCGTGCGTGGTTATTCATGCGAATAGTTGGGTGTCGTTTATGGCTTGGAGGTTAGATTTGGTTTTAGAAGTGATAGACTAATAAAAATGATATGTGGTCAAATTCATATTGTTATGCGACTCAAAGGGGTTGAGTTAGGTGATGGCTCAACGAAACATTTTGAGGACATCTGAATGATGAGGTTGAACAATGGTTTGAGGGATTTCATGAATGTATTATCTTTTTGGGTTAGTTACCCAGCAGCGAAATAGTGTTTGTGTGGTATATACGATATCTGGAGTGGTTCAACAATTGGAAGAGGAATGATTACATGGAAGATTAGATAATGAATATGATAACTTTGAAAACTACAATTAGTAATGTTGTCATAACATATATGGGCTACTTAGTTAATGATAAGAATGATGTTACGGTAATTGAGGTCAAAATCTCTATTGTAGTTTCATAGATTGAGTGCATGTCAAAGAGGAACATGAAATGACTACTATAATGGTACCGATTCTTACTTGGTTAGAGTGATGGAGTGTGTTATTTCTATTATTGGCCTGATCTATTAAGGAATGTATATCGCTTTGGATGAGAGACCAAACAAATTTGGTTTGTAGTTACTTAATGGGTAGAAATGTGTGGGCTATTTAAGTACAATCTTCCCGAGGGGTATGATGCGTTCTAGTGGTGGATCTAATGGGCTTTCACGATGTGACACTAATGATATATGGAAACGGATACGTCGATTATCAAGTACAAATACTACCTACTTAAGGGTTATCATTTGAAGTACATTCTTGTACAGTGAGTTTCGATGTTGCATCCATATTTGAGAAGTCGGCTAGTTTTTTACTATGGTTGATTAGGTTAGGCATTATTTATAAGAAAGATTTTAATGCATTTAGATTGTGCAGTGTATTCGGAGGATTCTAAATGAGGACTGGTGATTTCATCGTAAGCTCCAAGAGACTGGATCGACATCAGAATGACAATTTTATGGGTAAAGAAGGTCCCAACGAGTATACTTGTATGAAGGTAATTGAGGATGTTAGTAAGAAAGTGTGTATAAAGTTGGGTTAGTCCTTTGGATTTGATTGGTATAACTGGGTTTAAGGTGTCACATCGATGATAAGGTTGACTTCGTGATGATGGTAATGACTACCAAGCATAATGGTAATGAGCGTTCGATAGATTATGATTAGGATGCAACCATATGATAAGAATTTTTTTATTAATGGATTCTCTATGGTAATAAGAACATGTGTGCATCTAAACTTGTGGTTTTCTACTATTTGGTGAGTAGCCTCGTTGTATGGAAAGTTTTAGGATGTGTTGGAACACTGCTTAAATAGAATTAAAAGGAGCTAGAGTCATAAATGGAAAGAATCGGTGGGATATAGTTTAGTTTTTCAGAAGGAGATGAGAACAAGGATATTTACTTTTATTGCAAGGGCCAAAGATGTATCTTCAGAAAGAGTGGATAATTTGATTTAGAAACACGTGGTTCCATTTCTTTTGCCTAGATTATTGTTATAGTGTTATACATCATTCATATTATCTAAAAGTTGTTGGATAAGATTTGAGACAGAAGTCTACAGACGTTTGATTCGACTGTGGTGATAAGCTCTTTTATGATTTTGAGTTTGGTAGCTGGTACGATTTGTTTTTTAACGAAGGATATGGTAAGAGCGATGGAGAGGCGATCAATGATAGGCTAAGATACATGAATTCATAAAGATATTCAATATATGAGCTAATATTAATAGATAATGGGATTTTGTTACACGATTAGGATCCAAATTCAAGTTTTCAATTGTGAGTCTATGTTTGTGGTAGTATATTTTGTCAAGGTATGGATTAGTAAGGTAAGAAATGATCGATCACATTGGGTATTGAGCGTTTGGAAGGACTTGTGCATTATTTGAGTCGTAAAATTTGGTTACTTTTGATTGTTAAAAGACCTAAAGAGGGTTTTACGAAATGCTTTTGTTTAGAGTATATGGTAAAAATGTCATGGGTTGTTGGCGAAAGAACAAGATTGGTAAGTGAGTCAGCAAAAGGAACAAGAGTCTTGTGTATTGCAGAGTTCAAGATATTTAGAAATTTACCTCATGGAAAGAATTTAAGGAGAGGTGAAGGAATAAGACCTCTTGTATAAACCCTTAGTTTGAAGTTGAAGGATATATGCAATTTTGCCTTTGAGTTTAGATATGACTCTGATATATGAAATGGTTCGGCACAGACTTACTAGGAGTTTATCAGCAACTTTTATGAAGATTGAGTTTTGATTTGGGTGAAAAATAGTGATGTGTGAAATATTATGTGTTGTTATGTGGGGCCAAATTGTTCAGATTATGGTAGGTGACTTATGGATGTGCAACAGTATGGACCTACAATGATACATGGTTATTAGGGATTTCGAGTGGATTGAAACTACTCTGTTGATGGAACTAGAAAACTCATGGTAATGTGTTCCATAGATTCTTTATGGTAAATAGAGGTTATGTGCTCATAGTATATAGAATTATTGGGGTGACCAAGAATTTCTTAAGTGTTGGTATGAGGTATATGATGGTTTGAATAATAGTTGAAACATGGTATGTGAAAGATTACATGGAGTTGACATTGGACGTGATTCAATAGCTTTATCTCGATGAGAATGTTTTATCAATTGTGTAATTAGTGCTATCAACCTTGGGTGGGACTCATATCTATCATAGGATTCTTAAATGGAAAGAGAATGAGCCATAGTTTGAAATTTTAGAGGCTACAATGTGCTTGCTAAGAAGATTTTGATACTAGCGACGGTTTGCGAGTACGGTAAATGACTGGTGTGGTTATGATGTTTGTCGGTATTATGAGTGTTGGCTTCAATGGAATACTGTGAGAAGTATGTGGTGTTTGATAAATCAAGTATGTGTAAGATTGTAAAGGGGATTGGACTATTTGATTGTGGGTAGCTAAAACTTGACAGATGGAGTTAGATGAATGAAAATGTTTGATATGAGCACTACATATGGCAGTATTATCTTGTGTTATTCAACCTTGTTTCCGTACATTCTTATGTGACCACCTTCTTCGTTCTAGACATTATTTGGAGTATGATTCACTGCTTATGCCTAAACGTGTTTTTACTTCAATGGTGAATTCCTGGTGGTGGATCGGGTGTACCGATCCTATAATATCCTCTTGGTAATGTAGGATGCATGGGTAGATTTGGTGATTTCAGTTGTGGCAGATTCAGTGTTGCATTGGGGCAGTTGAAGTTTTCCAGTAGCTTTACACGTACTAACTTGCTTTTGTAGAATAGCTACCATGAATAGTTATGGTTGTATGATAGTTTTAATAATTATCTCATTGTCGAGGTCACGTTCCGACTATGTGTAATTGAATGTGAGGACCATTGGGTATATACATGTTGTTCTTAAGGTTTGTCTACAATCACACTTACTGATGTAGTATTGCGACAATGTTTATAGAGGTTTGTATACTTGAGTGTATCACTCGCTAGGTAGTTACTTGATCTTATTCTTCTTTTGGTTAGATAAGTTTTACTCTCCCTTGATGAGTACCCAATGTCTAAAGATCGGACTTTTATAACTTAAACTAGTTAAAAAAAAAATGTGTTGTGAAAAGGAAATCTTGATAAGATCTGTGATGGTTTGTACATTATGAGTGTGTGGTGGTTGGTTAAAGTTCAATTCTGGTTGAATGTTATCTTGGTTATGTGAGAAAAGAATCGCCATGATGGTTGTGTTATAGTACGATGGATTTCAGTTCATATTGGGTTCATGAGTTAGTCTGTCGCTTGATAATCACTCCTGATTTATAGATCTTCCAAAGTTTGATTTGAAAGTTTAGTTCTTAGTAGTTGATCTTGATGGAATGGTCTTAAGGAGGAGCTCACTTAGAGAGATGAACACCAACTGGTAGGTCATAACTTAGACTTTTGGTAACGTCAGCTATTCTTCCTTCTTCCTCCTTATGTTCGAGGATGAACATGGTTTTTAGTGGTGGATAATGTAATGATCCAAAATATCAATTTTTGAATTTTTTCGTAAAAAATATCATTTTACTCCCTCCGATAATTGCTTCGAGTCATTTATGATCAGTCGGTGAAGTTGATTTGAGAATTTTGAACTATTTGATAACTACAGTTGATTAACAGGTGGGTAATTTTTAGATAATTAATTTAGTTTGTAATTAAAGGGCTAAACCCATAATTTATTTAATATCTTATATCACTTGACCCATATTTATTAAATTAAATTACTAGGGTGTGTAACTTTTAGTACATAATTATATTATTTAGAAAAGAAAAGAAAAGAATGCAGAAAACAAACCTGCGCGGATAAATGAAAGGAGCCGTACCAACCTACATGTAAGAAGCAAATAGAAACCCTTTTTGATCTTTACACGTATAGATAATAATAGTGAATATATGTTCGCCTTATTATTATTATTATTTTAATATATTGGATGGTTAGAAATTTTATTTGGATAATGATTAATAGGGTACGTTTTGACTTGGAAAATTAATAAAGAAATCAATTTTTTGGAATTCTTGATGTTAATATGTGATAAGGTCTTTTAGGGGGAATGACTTAGTGGTTAATTTGGATCAACTAATCCTACGGTAATGATTGACTCATCATTATAAAATATAATATTTTATGGAAAGAAATCAACGATTCGTTGCTGTAAAAGATTTGTTTTTTTTCGTTTATTAAATTTTTCTTTTGCTTTTTCTTGAGATTCTTGCAACAATTGAATATTCGGTGCATTGTATTATATGAATATTATTATACTTATGATATTGGAGAAATTGAAACTTAATCGTATGTTTGAAATTTAGAAAATATGAGAATTGACATTTTAATTGACATCAAGATTTAAGAGCCTGATTATAGGTTTGAGTGTGTTTTTATGAGTTTAGGCTAGATATATAGTAATATGTGTGTTGTTAGTTTTGAAATTTCGAATAGATTGTATTGATTCGAAAGTCCAACGAAAAGGGAAGGCTAAAGTCCCGGAGTAATTGTTCGACTATTTGAAGAAAGTGGATTCTAAACCCTTGTTAAGTGTATAGAATCGTGTATTTCCTTGTGATATGTGTTGGGGAGTAATGGGACTTGGAGATGGGATGACTTGTCCACATTGAATACTTCTAATGATAAAAAATGAGTAATAAAAGGCAATGCGATTAATTGTTGGTGTCTGATATGTTGAGAGTGGTTTGAAAGGCTTATTGATTCATTATTGATGTTGTATCACGATTGTGTTGTTGTGAATTGTGCATTATTATGAAAGTGGCCATCTCCTCATTATTTATGTGAACATGTCATTTACATTGGTTCTGACACATGGTTGTCACAAGTGTTATGTGGATTGAGGAAGAATAGGAAATTAAAGAGGATGTACCATTTCGAGGGACGTGTCACGCACCACGAAGGATACTATTATCGAGGGACGTGTCACGCACCACGAAGGATACTATTATCGAGGGATGTGTCAAACGTCGCGACACATACTATTATCGAGGGACGTGTCACACATTGCAATGGATTTTATTATCGAGGGTCGTGTCGCACGCCGCATCGGATGCATGGACAGATATGTCCCTCATGGATCCCGAATTGAGAGACGGCGTGTGTGTATCATTAGGTAAGACATGCATCACTATAATTGACATTGCACATCTTTATCATTGGTGAACTTGATATTGTGTGTTGCTGATCTTGTGAGTGTCTTTCTGTGGAACTTGTGATTGATGAATATTGAGCTTGTTGTTGAGGATATGTAATTTTTGAAGTCTTATTGTTGAATTGTGTGCTATGTAAATTGTGAACTGTTAGGTTGGGCTGGTTTTATGCAGGTTGTAGTTGTCGAGGTTCAGTTGGGGTGTAAGGAGTACCCGTATTCTATTCATTTAGCATGTGTTTAGAAGTTTAGTTGCTGAGTACCGTGTGGTTTGGTACTCACCCCATTCTTCCACAATTTTTGTAGGTTACGAGCCCACGTTATTGTGATACTTTCCATTCTCTTCTTTTCAGAGGCTTCTTAGAGATTTGTGAGGTAGTTGTTTTTCATCTCAGCGGACCTTCTTACTCTTATTTATGATCTTGTTCTATTCTAGAAACAATGTCATTTAAGACTTGTGTTTTTCTTTTGAATCAATTGTAATACGTTAGAGGCTTGTACATGTGACAACCAGGTTTTGAGGGTTTTATTAGGTTGACTTAGTTATCCGCACTTATGATATTTTGAGATTTCAATTTGTCTTACTTCCGCATTTTTGTGATATTTGGGTTTTAGGCAGACTTGTTGATGAGTCCACAAATTGGACTCATTTAGGGCTTTATTTTAAATAGAAACAGTGTCCTCAAATGCTTATTTAGTCTAAATATTTGATAAAAACACTTAAGTTTCAGGTATTTGAAGTTTTAGTGGAAGCATGGACACTTAGGCGTAAAAAGGAACAAAAGGCTGAAAAGAATGAAGAAGTTGAAGCCTGAGCATCGCCAAGCATGCTTGGCGATTCGCCGAAGAGATGCACTCTGCCCTTTGTTCCAGTACGTGAAGCCCTGAAGAAGAAGGATAAAAAAGGCGATGAAAGGAGCAGTTGGCGCTTCGCCGATCAGTTCCGTGATACAGAAATATACCGCCCAATGATCCAGAATGCACATATGCTGAAGGCAAAGCCCAAACGGCGATGAACTAGAAGAAGAGCGAATCGCCGAGTCATTCGGCTTTCGCGACTAACCTCGCCGACCGATCCGCCAACACTATTTTCTGAAGTCTATAAATACTAAAAAAATTTACTAGTTTTTTGGAGGAACATGAGAGTCTGAACATTATTGTAATTTTTACTTTAGCTTTCATATTTCTCTCAAGTTTGGAGAGGGTTTTTGGAGGACTTGAAGAAGAAAGGAGTTCATCTTCCCCAAATTGGAAGTGGGTCTTCTCTACTCTTCTTTCTTTGCTTAAATCAAGGCTTAATTTCTTATACCTACTTGATTTCAACATTATTTTAGGTATAACTTCTTATTTCTTGATGTGTGGCTAAAAACCCCCCATACTTAGGGTGTGATTTAGCAAATATGTGTTCGGTTTTGTTTGCTGATAGGTTAGATGTATTTTAATGGTGATTTCACCAAGTGGTTGTGGTTTAATTTAATGGGTTTATATTTGCAATTACAAAATCACCCATGTGTTTTCGGCTTGCTCGAGAGAGAGGTCACGAACTAAGACCGCTAGACTGATGGCCTAAGAAGTGGGTCGACATGAGGTTCAGCCCGAGAAGGTGAGCCCTAGTCCCATATCCTAACACTCAGCTCGAGAGAGTGAGTGGGGTAAGGCATAAGTTGGCCTTCAAGTGGCAAAATGGTGTCCTAGAGGAACCCATTTGAAATGGGGTAAGTTGCCCGAAAGGGAACTTATTCCTATCTAAAACTTAGTCTAGTCACTATTATCTTGCAGGTTTCCTATCGAAAGCATGTACCCAATGATTTATATCAATATATATTGCGGTCACATGCCAAGAATCTCTCCCCATACATGATTTCCTTTATATTTTATTACTTTTATTTGATCTTGTGGCAAAACCCCCATCAAATTTCTCAAACTACAGCTAATTAGAATAAGATTCTAGTTTAACTACTATTTCCATTACCACTCCTTTGGGATACGACCCCAACCCTTGGTTGGGTTACTATATTATCGATGATCGCAGACACTCGAACTGTAGGTTAGTGTCGTTGATTATGCTAAACATCAAAATGGCGCCGCTGCCGGGGAGTGGTGTTACGTGAAGATGTAGTTAATTAGAGATTTTATTCTTTTTAGTTATAGTTTTCACTCATTTAATTTTTAGTTTTGTTTTGCGTGTTTGTGTAATGACGCAGAAGAACGAAAAATGGAAAACCACTACGGACCTCACACGGATTATCCCCTCTTGAAACTGCTTAACCTCAGGGACAACCTCCTGACCTTTAAGCAAGTAGGGAATGAGACTCTTGAGGAAATGTGGTTGAAATTTCAAACAGTGCTAAGTCCATGCCCGTCTCATGGGATGATTGACAAAGCGTTATCGGAATGCTTTTATAGAAGTTTGAGACCTGAGAATAGAAGTAATGCGAATCAACTGTTCGCAGGTGGTGTGTTGTGTCAACCCTATGAGGTCATAGAAAAAACCCTTGATGGTATGGTTGAAGCCAACAAGGAGACAGAGAAAGAAAAAGAGTGGAATACACTGGTTACTAAGTTGGATGCTTTGTCCAACCGAGTTTTGGCATTGGAAGCGCAAGCCATGGAAAAGAGAAATATGTCATCTTCCAACAGTGCCGAAATGGGAAAAAGCATGGAAGTGCACGAGATGATGAGGTCCTTACCCTCATTCAACAAAAGATTGTTGAACAAAACAAGAGGTCAAATGAGATGAAAGATAACATGGAAATGCTAAATGAGGTGTCCACCTTAAACTACATGACTATCCAGCTACAAGATGCTCAAATTTCACATTTGATGACAGGTTGCTATCCACAGTTCACCGAGGACTCGCCTAACTATACCATGGGTGACTCTGAGGATGAGGAATAGAGGGCTGACTTGCGTCGTTCCATGATGTTAACTAAGGTGATGCTTGGGAGGCAACCCAAACCCTTTTTAATTGCTTTTATTCCTTGGTGAAATAATGGTGTGATGCTTGTACAGATTGAAGTTAGGGAAATGTTTGAAAAAGTGTATGAAGGCGAGCAAACGATCCAATTGGCGTGCCGCCGGCTTGTTCGGCGACCTCGATCTTTTTCGCCATGTGACTCAAGACACTATCAGCTTGGATCCTGTAAAACTCGGCGGTCGGTAGGTAATGAGAGGCGCATGGCCGACCATGTCGGTGACCTCGATATAGACCACCGTTAAGATTCTCACATGAGATGCAGATCCTGTTTCATTAGGCGAAGTTATTAATCACTTGGCGCTTCGCATAGTGATTGGGCGAGCCTGACTCACGTTGCCGAATGGGTGGTAATTGAACGGTTTTTGCAAGCCAAAGGTTTAAAAGTTCTACTTCATTCATTTCCTCTCACTTTTTCATCCTATCAAACTCACACCTGCACTTTAGCTTTATATTTCTTGGAATTTTAAGGTATTTTAAGTGTCGAATTGAGCGCGGATTTGGATCGCATTACTGCCAAGCACGTCAGTACAATCTAATTAAGCACTAAAGGTTGGTAATCGAACCTCTCAGTTATTTTATCAAAAAAATTACTCATTTGTATAATGATTGATAGTATAAAATCTCTGCTGAGTCTCTAAGTTACTGGGATTGCATGTATTATTGATTATGATTCAGTAGCTTTCACGTGACTTGAGGGACTCCCATTCGATTGTGCTTTGTGTTGAATTTGTTTTACGCGGGGGAAAATGTGAAATTCTATGGATCTTCATTGAAATTGTTATCTAAGCCTAAATTGCATTATCTGGGTTACGGGGTGAAATTTGAAAGAAATGGTTTGAAAATAGACACGTTTGGCTGTTCGGTGAGATGAAAAAAACTTGCTGAATTGCTCGGCGGTTCCACTAATGTCCTTATTTCGCCTTTGATCGATTGATCTGTGGCTTTCGGAGGTCAGCCTATATTGCAAACCGCACTCGGCGACTCGCTGAAAGACCCTTTATTCTCCCTTTGTCTTCGCCCTTGTAACATTCGTACATCATTTTCAACGAATAGCCTAGCTAGATAAGCACTTCACCAACTAGTTTGGCAAAGCAATTCTGCACTTAGAACCCTCCCTTCTCCTGTTTAAATTACTGTCTAACTTGTATTCGAAGTCTTTGCAGAAATGGCTAGACCAAAAGTCGCAGAGAGAAATGAACCACCCCGGAACGTAAGAGCACGTGAGTTTAAAGAAGATTAAAAGAAATCAGAGCTATCCAAACAAAGGAAATATCCCAAGGAAGCTAGGTCCAGAAGGAGGATTCCTATTGATCCCACCATTCCTCCGTGGAGACGCGGATTCTACACAACCACATATTACTTTTTGGTGGCTCATGACGTGGATATAATGGGTGAGGCTAACATCACTGTGGAAGCTAAGGCAAATGGAAACAATGCAAACTAGAATGGAAACACTTTGAGAGATATGATTTTATATCAAGATGATGCATCAAACACCAATGCATATGCAGATGAAACGAATGCATAAATAAGACTCCCTCTTTAGCTTCCGCTCTGAGTTTCTTTATTTTTACTACTGAATATTTTATCACATGCATTTGAGGACAAACGCTTTTATTGTGGTGGGGTGAGGCCCACACCTTTGATATTATTTTGAATTTTGTTTTTAGTATACACTTGGGTTGTCTATTTGATATTTTGTTGTTTGTTTTGCGATTCTCTGAGCTTAGGGCTCTCTTTTGGGTTTAATTGAAAAGTAATTTTGACGTTTGAGCTTAGGTCTCTCTTTTGGGTTTAATTGAAAAATAATTTTGACCCTTCCCAAAAAAATTCCACCTTTTGTGTTGAAAGTGGTTGCTCTTGTACAAATTCAAGTCTCGATTTCGATCAATACCGATGACTTGAATGGTGCTCTCAATTGAACAAACATGAACGTGCGACTGCGAGGAGACCAAATAAAGTTGCATAGACAATATGTGAACTCTTTGCATCTCGTTGTGATTAGCCATTTATCGAATTGATTCTCTTGTAATGACCGTTGCACACTATCGAAAGTGTGTGGTCTTATTTGACTTAAGTGTCGATGCCTTGTGTGATGAGCTTACCTTGAACCTTGCATGAATAAACCTAGAATTTTCCCCGTTAGTCTGATTGATTTAGTAAGGTGTGCTCTTGAAATGATCTTAGGCAACTTTTGAAGAGTGTGATCCAAATTTGACATATACCTCTTTTGTGGCCTACTCGTGAGCGTGTGAAACTCTCTTGAACACCCTTTGAGCGTTATCTTTCTTTGGAAGAACCTTGATGAACCCTATACCTTACTTGACTCACTACCTATAATCCTCTTGATTTGTGGTTTAGTGAATAGCCAACTTAGGCCAAAAGCCTAAGTTGGGGGTGTGGTGAAAAGGAAAAGGAGAAGTCAATAAGTGCAAGAAAAGTCTCCCTTAAAACATGGTGTTGCGGAACAATGGAAACCCTCCATATAAACAAAAGACAGAAAAGAAAAAGAAAAGAATGAAAAAGAAAACGTTGTGGAATAACAGTACAAAAGAAATTGGATTTCCAAGCAATCCTTGGATTTGAATAAAAAGATGACTTAGAAGCACTAGAAAAAGAATTGATAAAGGAAAAGAAGGGGATGCCTTGAGAATACCACATCTCATGAGGAAAAAGTCACTGAGCCTAAATGACCATACATTTGCACTCAACCCCATTACAAGCCTTACAAAGACCTTTTTTATCTTGAGTGAGCTGAACCGAAGATCGATTGGACAATAAGGGCAAGCCTATGGGTGAAAACATGCATTGTGTTCCTCTTTTTGAGTGTGAGCGTTGCATCTGATTCCTGATCTTGAATTGATTAACCTATGTGTGTGAATATGGAATCATTTTTTATGTGAGGGCATTTAGATACTTTTTGTTGAGCTTTAACTTGCACAAGTAGCAAGTACTGTGAGCATGAGAATCTTTGGTAATGGTGTGTGTCACAACTTGAATCTTTGAGTACACAATTGATCTATGCATGAGTAATTTGAGTCTTGTTGTGTATGTTCACGATTTAGTCTTGTGTAGCACTATTTGAGAAATCATATTTGAACTGTTGAACTTGAGTTTTACTTGAGGACAAGCAAAAATTTAAGATGGGGGTGTTGATGAGTCCACATATTGGACTTATTTAAGGCTTTATTTTAAATAGAAATAGTGTCCTCAAATGCTTATTTAGTCTAAATATCTGATGAAAACACTTAAGTTTCAGGTATTTGAAGTTTTTAGTGGTAGCACGGACACTTAGGCGCAAAAAGGAACAAAAAGGGTGAAAAGAACGAAGAAGCTGAAGCCTGAGCATCGCCAAACATGCTTGGCGATTCGCCGAAGGGACGCACTCCGCCCTTTGTTCCAGTACGCGATGCCCTGAAGGAGAAGGATCAAAAAGGTGATGAAAGGAGCAATCGGTGTTTCGCCGATCAGTTCCGCAAAGCAGAAGTACACCGCCCAATGATCCAGAATGCACAGATGCTGAAGGCAAAGCACAAACGGCGATGAACTAGAAGAAGGGCGAATCGCCGAGTCATTCGGCGTTCGCGACTAACCTCGCCGAGCGATCCGCCAGCACTATTTTCTGAAGTCAATAAATACTAAACTCTTTTCTAGTTTTTTGGGGGAACATGAGACTTTGAACATTATTGTAATTTTTACTTTAGCTTTCATATTTTCTCTCAAGTTTGGAGAGGGTTTTTGGAGGACTTGAAGAAGAAAGGAGTTCATCTTCCCCAAATTGGAAGTGAGTCTTCTCTATTATTCTTTCTTTGCTTAAATCAAGGCTTAATTTCTTATACCCACTTGATTTCAACATCATTTTAGGTATAAATTCTTATTTCTTGATGTGTGGCTAAAAACCCCCATTCTTGGGGTGTGATTTTGCAAATATGTGTTGATATTATCGTTGGATGTTACTTGCTCATAGGTTAGATGTATTTTAATGGTGATTTCACCTAGTGGTTGTGGTTTAATTTAATGGGTTTATATTTGCAATTACAAAATCACCCATGTGTTTTCGGCTTGCTCGAGAGAGAGGTCACGAACTAAGACCGCTAGACTGATGGCCTAAGAAGTGGGTCGACATGAGGTTCATCCTGAGAGGGTGAGCCCTAGTCCCATATCCTAACACTCAGCTCGAGAGAGTGAGTGGGGACACGACCCCCACCCTTGGTTCGGTTACTTTTTTATTGATGATCGTAGACACTCGAACCGTAGGTTAGTATCGTTGATTACGCTAAACATCACTTGTCTTGGTGGGATAAGATGAGTGTCGTCACATATTTTTTGGGTCGTAACAACTCTACACTCCTATATATAACGGGATATATATTATCTAACTTAGTGTATATTTTACTCTTCTATCTTTGACTATTTACATATACATTTAACCCTTGTTTGACTCGATATGTTGTATTATGGTTAATAGTCTGCATACATTCTGCACTCCTAGCTTTGACTAGATATATATGTGTTCTAACCTTGCGTACATTCTATCCTCCTATCTTTGACTAAATATATATACATTTCACCCTTCTTTGACCTTTGACTAGATATGTTATTGTTGTAATAAGATCAATGGTCTCTTTCCATTTAATATCAAAGAGCTCTTTTTATTTATTTTGTTTTAACCTCTAATGATTTAATATTTATGTATTTTTCATTAAATTTTCCTATATAGATAACACTTATTTTGGGACGGTCAAAATAATAATAATTAGTATTGAATTCATGAAATACAACAAAATAATATTGTACTATTACTTCTATGATTTTATTGTATCTCATCAATGCTATTGCAAGTGTTATATTTTCTCTCTTCTTCGTTTTCAAATTTAAATATTATCTTAAATATTAAAATTTTGAAGTTCAATAGAAAATTAAATAATTATATGCTAAAAAACTAAATGAAAAGAAGATGGCAAGTGCCAAAAGCCAAAAAGATATAGGAATTTGATCTCGTCAATGACTATACATTTATTTGATCTTTTCTTTGTATAATTTCATTTTATTTTTATACTTTTATAAATAAAATTATAAACAACTTACATTAAGAAACAAGTAAATTGTAGATCAGAGGAAGGGAATTTTTTTTTATGGTATCTTCAGTCAAACGCTCATTATTTTATACTACCAATATTTTTTTCCTTTTCCTATTTATTATAAAAAAATTAGTTTTTAAAAAGTTTTCTCGTATTAAATCGAAAAATTGTTAATGGAAGTGAAATGTTTTTAACAATTCTTTCTACTAAAGGATTTTATATAAAAAAATGTTAGAAGAATTGTGAAAAGATGATTAATTATTAAACTATGAATTAATGATGAATTTTAAAATCTATAACACTATTATTCAACAAAAATCTAAAGTTATTCTTTAAGATGGTGTGAAGAATGAACAATAATATTAGTAATGAAATGGCTGAATGTCATGACACAATCCACCGGGCCATGCGGGCACTTACTCTAACACCTAAGTAGGAGAACCCTCGATTCCAAAACCGTTTGAAGACATGCGGAAGACTAACAAAACTGAAGAACAAGTAACATTCATAAGATTTTTATAAAATAAGAGTTTTTTACAACAACTTGAGTTAAGACTTGTAAACTAATTAACACCCCAGGGATCTAGTCTAAACATGTACAATAGCTACTAAGAGTAAAAGGTGTAACAAAAGTATAAATGATGCAGCTTCCACCATGCGGAAGGAAAAATATAAGCTGTTGGAGATTGCCTTCGTCTTCACATACGAAACATCACTGATCCTGCAACCAGACTATGCCAAAAAGGCATAGCAAGAGTAGTATCAGTAAAATCACACATACTGGTAGGCATCATCGGTCAACCCGATACCCACAGCATAATATAAGGAATCGACTAGCAAAAAATATGCAATAAGATTGTTCGTTCCTCCACCTTTATAAATCCCAAATACTTTATAACATACTAGTATTTGACTATAATCACCTTACCTTTTCCGTTCTTACTCATAGATTAACCGTCTATCTCTTAGGAGAGATTTCAGATATGACTACTACCAACCCGATCAACACTCACGACACACCCTTAGTTCATTCCCGACACCGCTCAACTTGTAACCCTATAGTACTTCTATCAAGGCTTGTTAACCGTTTCAATGCTACCTCCTTCCAGGAAAAAACCCAACTATTAACACTACAACATGACACCACCCCCATCCTCAATGAGAACACGCAGACCATCTTTCTAAAACAACAACAACACTGAGACCCTTGGTCCGCACTTAGGTTATCACAACCCGATTAGGGGCTCTACCATTCATAGTTCATTTATTAAGAAATATACCCAACTACCTTACAACACCACGAACTCACACATAAGAACTTAAGGAACAATCCAACTATCTTTTCCGGAAACATGTCCAATTCCACATTATCAATATTAGACATATTTGACAAGTCAATGGTCTTCTCATGGAACCCAAGCCAAAACTTTTAGTGTGCTGGATTGTGACACCTGATCCAAGTTAGTGTGTCGGAACGTATCACTCGATCCAATATGTATGTACGTGACATCCGATCCCAGTTAGTGTGTTAGAATGTAACACCCCGATCCATTCAGCAAGTCATAATCACAATCACAATGCACATTCTCAAAATCATACAATCAAGTGTTGATTCATGGCATACAATCTTTCATTCATACTCATTTGCATTAGGCGTGATTAATAGTGCAACATTCGTATACATACATATCTTACAATGAAGTTATTGCTAGCATACATCACATAAACAAGGAATTAAACCATCACCTACTCTAGTTCACGGTATAGGGCTTCCTCCAACGGTATACATCTGATGGAACCCTAGGAATATGCGTTTAATCATCTCTTTTCGGTGCACAAAAGCCTACGCATGAATTCTAACGTCTATTACCAATATACTATGCAGTGAATTGCAGATTTAGTACTAATAAAACCTAGCCTACGAGGGCGCGAAGTAGTTGCACATGATTATAGCTCCAATTATGGTTTCCGAATGATGAGACGGTGGATTTTGACCAGAAATCTACACTCTTTCTCCTTCCTTCCCAAGTTAAGAGCAGCCTTTTGAGAGTTTCTGGGGTGATCCTCGCCTCTTTTTGGTGTTTTTGGAAAAAACATAAAATCAAACTTCGCGTTATTTACAATCTATCTCACCCATCCCGCTCTGGCGGCAACTTATCTCGCTAGAGCGTCGCCGCCCTAGCGTCATCAGGCCTGCTATGGTGGGCTGTGTGACATAATTTCCCTGACATTTTTACTTTCTTAATTAACGACGGTTTGGGTTGTTACAATAGATACCAATTTACCCCTCGTTCGTCCCCGAATGACTAGTGAAGGGATAAACATGCACCCTTCTTGGAGGACTTCTAAACTAACAAATTGGGACATCATGGAACCACGAAAGGAGGTGGTTCTTCAATGTAAGCACGAAGGGTTCTATACTAACGGGACCAATTAGGGAAATGAGGAAACACACGGAGAAGAGAAATGCATCCCACTAGACAGCCTACCCCTCAAGAGCGGCAGGCTTCCCGCTAAGGCGGGGCTGCTGTAGCGACGAACCTCCCGCTGTAGCGGGAGATTATAAACAGTAAAGGGAATAATGGGGAATGGTTTCCTAATTTTCTCCCTTTTCTCATTTGATTCTCTCAAAATCCTCTCAAACACCTCGCTCTAAGCGTCAATTGCAAGGTAAATTTCTTGCTCCTTACTCTCTTTACTGCATTACTTACTTAACTATGATTGAATGATGCTAAACAAATGATTAGAATATCCTTAGGATAGTTTTTCAAACTTTGAACATAGGTTGCTTTATTTGGTAGATAAACGTAATATGGACACTTCCCTTACGTTCCCAACATCTTCTCGATGTCCTGGGAGTAAGGATTTCGCGAAAACATGACTGAAATGATACCGATATGGGTGGGGGATGTTGAAAAGTCTCTTGATGAAAAACTTGGATTCAGACACTATTTACAGGTTATTTCTCTAGAATAATTGCATATTTAGGTTCTAGTGTACTTTATAGACTCTGATCTGCTGAAATTCTATGAAAAACCAGGGTTTTGGGAAGAAGGGGCGCCATGATCGCCATGGTGTTCATCCCAGATAAAGGCCGATTTGGTAACCCTCATCCCACTGTGGAGGCCTCGCTCATTCCACTCTGGCAGGATTTGGGCCGCGGAACTCAGTTGGGTAGTATCCCCTTGTCGCTTAAATCAAAAACTTTTCCTTTTCTTAGCCAAACGTTATCAAACCCCTCAAGATTTCTAACGTATACTCTTGATAATAATTGCAGGTTGATCTACTATGGTTGGTATTAAGGAGGAGAATCTACCTTTCATTCAGTTTCGCGATGCCCCAAGTTGGGAAAGGTACCACGACCACCAGAACACTATGTTTTGTTGCGAGCAGGGGTTTCCATTTACTGAACGTAGAGGAGAAGGCGCTTGCCTTTTATGCTCAGCTGATGAAACTCGGATAGGCTCCACTGATAGAGTCTCCCCCTGCCACATGTTCTACCTGGGTGAGGAAGTTCTATGCCATCCTACCTACTGTTCGCTGGGATGATCCCCACCTTACCATCTATATCCGGGGAGTTGACGCTTCATCCATAAATGATGTACTCAAGGTGCCTGAGGTTCCTAACACGGAGTACTAGACTAAGTTGAGGGAGATGGACTTAGGCTGGTTGAGGGATACGCTAGTGTAGCATACGCGCCGGGACAGGGTTAATTATGCCACTTCAGAGGGCATCACTAGCACTGGCTGGTCACCAGATGTTAAGCGGTAGCTGCACTTGCTTACCAAGAGGATCCGCCTGTCGGGCAAACACACTTACGTGACCTTTCTAGGGGCTCTAGTAGTGGCTTGCGCTATACAGGGGATTGGGATGAATGTGGGCGCACAGATCATCTCATAATGGAAGGTGTTCTATCGGGGCAACAAAAAAGGCGTTCTTCTTACCTGGGCTGGTGACTACTTTGTGCAAGGGGGCGGGGGTTCCCCTATTGGACACAGATGAGGTACTTTCTATGGATCCCCTCTTCCACCCCATTTTGATTAGGCAGGGTTCTACTTCCAGGAGCAAGAGGAAGAGGACGGACATGACCAGCAGCAGTCAGGCGGCTGTAGAGGCGGACGACGAGGGAGGGGACGACGGTGCACGTGAATACACTCTTCCCACCCGGTCCCAACCCATGCTCTCTGGTGAACGGGTGGAGGAGGACCTGATGCCTGTTCGGAGGATATTGGGACGTTCCTTTGCTAGCACCATCCCAGTTCCACCCAGCACTTCTCTTGAGGTCAAAATGCTCCGTTGCAAACTGTGCCAGGAGATGAGAAAGGGTCTGGAGAGGGAACAAATGATGGTCTGGATATGGAAGGCCGTGAGGATCATCTTAACTTACGTTACCCCCGGACAGAAGGTTCCCCGAGTCGAGAGAGGAGACTTCCAGAATTTCACTTTTATGGATGAGGTCATGAATGGTCTGGTACCCCCGGAGGACCTAGACCTTGATGATGATACATCCTAGTCCCAGGGTTCCTGATTTGGTTTTTCACCTCTCTTTGGGCATGCAAAGAACAAGTTCATTTCTCTTTTACTTTTCTTTACTTTTCGTAAGCACATGGCTACTGGATTTTACTGTTTATCACAATTTAAATGAAATTGCTCAGGTTTATAACTTACTGTTGTTATTGCTGGGGTTGCGAAAAATTGACCCATGTACGATACGGGGTATACAAGTTGGACTAGGGAAAAGCAGGGAATACAAGGATGAGATTCTGCCTCACCCTGTCCTGCTCTGGAGGGAGAATTTCCGCCCCAGCGGCCCTGACAGAAACAGAGCCCAATAAACAAATTTTTCTGGGGCTTTACTTGTTTCTAAAATATTTACACTGATCCAGGGCTATAACTAGTCATTTATGATAACTCCCTTCACTATGGTGGTCAATGTCTATCTCGAGTTATTCTCAGGGTTCACACTTCAAAACCTACTCTCGTTAATTTTACACCATTACCACGCACATTACCTGGATATGCCCAAAACCTCACACGGTTATAGATGGTTGCAACACACGTCTAGATTTTGCTTACGAATTACATTGGAGTGTATATAAACCCTTGCACCTAACTCAGGCAATTACGACTTGCACAGTTTTCAAACATTTAGGCTAGCATATTGCACATATAAAAATCTGGACAAGAAATATAGTACACATAGTCATGTCATCGCCTCCAAGCAAACATACCTTTCACACCAACAGTTAATTCAGACAATAATAAGCATGCATTTATAGTTTCAAGTTACAACTCACAGACAAGTCCATATTATTAATTACTTCGCTCCATGGATTACCATTACTGATCATCCATGCATTTACACCACCCCTAGGGCCAGTTACCAATTGGAACCTTCTCAATTCCAATTTTCTTTGCTTGTGTTCCTTCATCCGTGACAACGACGTCTGGTTAACTTTGTCGAGATACCAATTGGAATCGGAAGATACCAATCGGACTTAACTCACACCACAAGCGACGACTCGCACGAAAGGAGAGACGAAATAAAATGACTTCCTAGAATGCTTCATAACTTCCTGAAGATTAGATGTCGACGTCAACACATCCGCTAGATTATATTCTCCATTTTGCTCTTGTACTAGGAGACCAGTAACCTGGGCTCTAATACAAATTTTTCACGACCCAACCCACCAAACCGTGCGGGCACCTACTCTAACACCTAAGTAGGAGAACCCTCGATTCCCAAATTCATTTTAAGACATGCGGAAGACTAAGTAAACAGAAGAACAAGTAACATTCATAAGATTTTTATAAAATAAGAGTTTTGACAGCAACTTGAGTTAAGACTTGTAAAGTAATTAACACCCTAGATATCTAGTCTAAATAGGTACAGGAGCAACTAAGAGTACAAGGTGTAACAAAAGTATAAATGACGCATCTTCCACCATGCGGAAGAAAAAATAGAAGTTGTTGGAGATTACCTTCGTCTTCACCTATGAAGCATCACTGATCCTGCAAACAGACTATGCCAAAAAGGCATAGCAAGAGTAGTATCAGTACAACTACACGTACTGGTAGGTATCATCGATCAACCCGATACACACTGCATAATATAAGGAATCGACTAGCAAGAAACATACAATAAGACTGTTTGTTCCTCCATCTTTATAAATCCCAAATACATTATAACATACTAGTACTTGACTATAATCCCCTTACCATTTCTGTTCTAACTCATAGCTTAACCGTGTCTCTCTTAGGAGAGATTCTGGATATGATCACTACCAACCCGATCAACAATCACGACACGCCCTTAGTTCAGTATCGACACCACTCAACTTGTAACCCCATAGTACTTCTATCAAGGCTTGTTAACCATTTTAATGCTACCTCCTTTCGGGTAAAAAACCCAACTACTAACACTACAACATGACACCATCCCCATCCTCAATGAAGACACACATGACCATCTTTCTAAAACAACAACAACAGTGAAAACCTTGGTCCCCACTTAGGTTATCACAACCCGATTAGGGGCTCTACCATTCACAGTTCATTTATGAAGAGATATACCCAAATACCTTACAACACCGCAAACTCACACATAAGAACTTAAGGAAGAATCAAATTATATTTTCAGGAAACATGTCCAACTCCACATTATCAATATTACACATATTTGGCAAGTCAATAGTCCTCTCATGGAACCCAAACCCAAACTGTAAGTGTGTCGGATCATGACACCCGATCCAAGTTAGTGTATCGGAACGTGACACCCGATTCAATTTGTATGTCGTTACATGACATCTGATCCTAGTTAGTATGTTGGAACGTAACACCCGATCCATTGATCAAGCCACAATCACAATCATAATATACATTCTCAAAATCATACAATCAAGTGTTGATTCTTGGCATACAATCATTCATTCATACTCATTTGCATTAGGTGTGATCAATAGTGCAACATTCATATACATACATACATTACCATGAATCGATTGCTAGCATACATCACACAAAAAAGGAATCAAACCACCTACCCTAGTTCATGGGATAGGGCTTTCTCCTATGGTATTCGTCTGTTGAAACCCTAGGAATATGCGTTTAATCATCATTTTTCGGTGCACAAAAGGTTACACGTGAATTCTACCATCCATTACCAATATACAATGCATTGAATGACATATTTAATAATACTCAATTAATAAAACCTAGCCTACCTGGGCTCCAATCAGCCACACGGGATTATTGCTCCAATTCTTGTTTCTGGTCGACGAGACGATGGATTTTGATTGGAAAATCTGCAATCTATCGACCTTCTTATCCTAGAAATTTCTTTCTCCTTCCTTCCCAAGTTAAGAGCAACCTTTTGAGGGTTTATGGGGTGATCCTCGCTTCTTTTTGGTGTTTTTGGAAAAAGGAGAAAATTAGTCTTCGCGTTATTTACATTTTGTCTCGCCCATCCTGCTCTGGCGGCTACTTATCCCACTAGAGTACCGCCGCCCTAGCGGGATCAGGACCGCTCTAGCGGGCTGGGAGACCCAATTTCCTCGACATTTTTCCTTTACTAATTAATGACGGTTCGGGTCGTTACAATGAAATTTGATGTCATTTAGTTTTCTTATGGTTTGCTTTTTTCGTGTTGACGTGATTGATGGAACAAAATAAATTGCACTTTTGCATGTACTTTTTCATGATTGTAAATCTCTAATGTAGTTTGTGTGATAAATTCACAAAATATTTATCATGTCTTAATGATGCAAGTATATATCATATAACTTTGTTCCCTTAATAGAATTTTTTTAAAAAAAAACTTATTTTACACATAACAAAAATTGTCTCATCAATATCATGCTTCATAAATATTCAATTATCTAGGTGTACATGTTTTGCTCTGATAATTGTAGGATAAACACTTATCCACATTGAATTTACATCAAATCATAATTTAGGTGGTAGTATTATTCAAGAACATTTACTACTAAAAATAAAATGGAAAATGAATTTTTGCATCACCCAAATTTGTCTCACACCTTTGAGGTTACACAACAAGAAAAAATTCCAAGCCACAATGTTAATTAGAAATATTATTGCCGCTACCAATGTGATTCATAAGAAACTACAACACTTCCTAATGTACATCAAATTATTTTCCAACAATTAGGTATTTGAGATGATAAAAAATTATTTCATATAAAATTCTATAACACTTTGAAATTTCTAAGTTAAGACTCGAACCAATCTTCATTTACTTGTAGGGTCATATCGGGTGATTCTTAAATTGCCCATATGTGTAAAGGTAAATTCTTTAGTTTGGGAATAATTTTGGATATTAATTAAGGTCACTAGAAACTCCTAGCACGAAGTAGTGTTGAAAGTTTCCTTATCGATTAAGTTTTGATGTAAAATTCTACTTGAGTCAACTTCAAAAGACCATATCTTTCAGAATATAAAGAGTTACGTGGCCCATAACCTACCAAATTAAAGGTATTTGAATCTACTTTCCAACTCCATAAATTTTGCAACAATATGATATTTGAGTAGAAAGTTATGACCATTTTGGTAATCTGATACAGTGCTGTTACGAATTAGCCGACGGGTAAACATTAAAAAGGGTCATTTTTGTCTTTTTACCTCTAAGAAAACCCTAAACGAATTTATTTACTAATTAAAGATCCAAAAATCATATTTTTATCTCTTAATCCGTCATTTTCTTCTCTCTTAACCCCTAAGACAAAACCCTAAGGAAAAATCAAAGTAGAAGACTTTATTCAAGATTCTTCCAATCTTTTTCAAGATTCTTCTCCAAGGTAAGTCTTTCTCCAAGAATACCATTCTTTTCAAATCAAATTCCTCCATACAATTATTAATCACTAATTAAAATCATAATTCTTGGCCATATTTATTTCAAGAAACTAATTCAAGAATCTCAAAAAAGGCTTTCTTGATTGTTTACCTTCAAGCTAGGGTTTCAAGACTTCTAATCAAGTTCTTTTTCAAGATTCTTCAAGAACCTTGTTCTTCCAGGTATGTAAGGCTATCATAGTGTTTGACTAGTTCATCCTAGTGCCATCTTTGAAAGTCTTTGAAAGTCAGGATCATAAACAGGTAAATCATTGAGATCGTTATCCACTCGTAGACAACATTTGGTGAGACCTCATTGCTTTCAGGGCACTCAATTTCATTTTAGTGAGTCTCTAGGAGGTGTCGTGGGTCTTTTCCAACATCCATTTCACTCAATCTTGAAAGTCTTTGAAAGTCAATCATTGTGTTTCAAACTGAGTTTTGATTTTTTTTTAAAGGTTCTATTTCATAAGACTTAAGAGTTTCTAATGTTATTTAAATATATACACACACACACATATGTGTCTATGTTGATTGTTGGACTTGAAAGATAAGTTCAGAAGTGTATGTTTACAGGAAGGTAAACACGTCTCATATTTTGAAAAGTATTTCAAGTAATGCAAGAAGTCCATTCTTTGTAATGGGTGAATTGAGCACAAAGTTATGTTAATTATTTTTGGAGTAGTATTGAGCACCGAGTTGGGTTAAAGTGTTTTATGATTTGGAAGTCACACAAAAATATGTTGCCAGCGTAGGATATGATAGCATTGATGCTTCATGTGAGTCATCACTTCCTCTGAGAAGGCCAATAACATGGATCCATACTCACGACATCATCCTATACCCCAAGCAGGGTATAAGATGGGCCTTTGCAACATGCGGCCGGACGTTGTATCATTGACAGACTCATGGTAATGGTTATCGGTTAGAAAAACTCCCCACAAGTAAAGTATATTATTTTCATGTTGATTTTATTACATATATTAGTGTAAAGCATAAATGGTTTTCACATCATGTTCATGTATTGATTCAGTTGAGTTGCTTTCAGTCATTCAATTTAGTTATTTGTTTACTCAGTCATATTACATACTTGTACATTCCATATACTAATGTCATTCAACTTGCATCCTTTTATGATGCATATATAAGTGTTCATGATTATCAACAAACATTTCGTTGAGATCATTCTACACACCAGTTAGCTTTGGTGAGCCTCTTTGTATTCTAGAGGACTTCAAAGTTACTTTCCAGTTAGTAGAGGCTTCATAGATAGACAGTTTTGGAGTCTTTCAATTTTAGATGTTTTATTTAAAACTTATGTTTCATACTCAGTATATTCAGTTTAATTTTGAGAGTCAGTAAACGATTTTTAAACATTTCTTTCAATTTAATTCTTATGTATGCTTGAGTTAGTCTTTCGCTTGTAGTCAGCCATGATAAGGGTTTCTCTGGGGACCAACAATGGTTCTCGAATGCCCGCCACATCCAGGATGTAGGCTTAGGTCATGAAAAACTTGGTATCATAGCACAGAGTTCAAATATCGTAGGGTGTCTATGAAGCCGTGTCAAGTAGCATCTTATTTATGGTTGTGAGGACCCCATTCTATAAATGAGGGACTATAGACATTTAAGAAAAGTTTCCATTCTTTCATACTCTAAATCGTGCAATAGAGTTGTGCCATACGGAACTTAATCTAACTCGTGTGTTCCTCAGATCCATTCGACTACCCCTCATACTCTAGGTAGTTGAAAAGCAAAGCTAGTTCCATATTGATGAGTTACTCTCAACAAAATTTTTGAGAAAGTCATGAGACTGCAATGGGGCTTGAGAGAATCTCGTGAGTGAGTTTAAGTGTTGAGTTTCAAAAGAATGCACTCCCATTAATATGAATTGTGCGTTTGAACTAATACTGAGATATGTTCCAAGTCTCTTTTCCCTAAACCTTATTTTAGGTGAGACCCTTTGGGGATGTGTGTTTTAGAACTTGGGTAGTGTTTTTACCCAAAAAGATAGTATGAGTTACGATGTTATAAGCAGTAGTAGTAAGAGTGCCCAAAGTTAGAAGAATGCATGCAGAGGTTCAGTAATCTAAGAAAGGGAGATAGTGATGAGACAAGCTATGTTATTATAGTAATGCACCTAATAGGTTATTAATGAGGAGTTTTTCCGTATGGGTAGACTAAGAAATGATGGGTTTGTGTAGATTTCATGATAGGAGGTAGATTAAACTTACTAGTTAGGTTGAGTTAGAGTATACTTTAACTAGAAAGGAGGTTATGATGATGTGTTATTGTGTTGGTAATGACCAAGTGTTAGTGCTGTAGAGAAAATAAAGAGTGTTCATGTGGTGATAAATCTAAGATAGGCTTATGAGTTTTTAGAGAGAACCGATAATTTTCAAAGTGTTATAGAACTAATTAGGCAATGAAGTATAGTGAATGAGTAAATAGTACTTAAGTGTTGAAGTTGAATGTTGCAGTAATATGTAAGGATCTAGAATGAGAGATACGAAATGACTACTTTTCATGAGGTCTTAGTAGGCGTGTGTTTCTTAATTTTTATCTAGTAGTTGTAAGTTAGTATAGTAAGCGAGCAATCATGTTGATATCCGTGATTAGTAATAAACATTAAGGTTGAATTTGAGATGAGCGTCGTGAAAAAAAAAATGGCAACATGAAGGTGATGATGTTAGTCTTGAGTATGATCTGGTATATTTGACATAGAGTAGGTGAGGAATTGAGATGTTAGCTGCAATGAATATGAGTGGTACAAGTGAGAGATCCTAACTTTTAGATCAGGGCAGCAAAATGTGGCTAAGTCATAAGAATAACAAGAACATTAAGAGGTGTAATGAGATATTATATGTAATTAGACGAGGTTCCAATTAAGTTAATAATTTTCCATGTGTGCCTAGATAGTATATTTGAGCTGTCAATGTGGAATAGGCTGAGGTAAGCATTATTTTTTTCTCCTTAAGAGTTAAATGAAACAACATTATAAGACAATGAGAAGAAGATAATAGAAGCATCTTAGAAAGAGGTCTTAGAAGGAGTCTTAGTACCTGCCTATGGAGAGTTTCGTAGTCATGAGATAAGCCTTTCCGAGTATTAAAGGGAATGTAGAACAGTTTCGAGATGAGGGGATAGGTCAATTATTTTCAAGTGTCAGTTTTAGACCTAAGGGGAGATGATAAGATTAGAAATCAAGTCAAGTGTTGAGAATTAGATAGTTATGTCTTTCGAAAGAGTTGTAGAGGAACATCATCCATTCATACTCTAGTGTATTCCTCAAAGTTGAGTCATTTCAACATCATGATGATGTTTCTTATATTAGAATTATATTCATGACCTATGCTCAGACACTTCAGAGAGATTTACATCTATGCTCAGTTTTCAAAATGTGGGGCAAAAACTTTTGCCCATTAATCTCAATCTTAGTCCATGTAGCTATGGATATCAGTCTCATGCTATCAACTTATTCATATAAGCAATCATGCCTCACATCAGTCTCATAAATCCATGAATTAATCGCAATGGCTAGCAACATAATGTTATGTCATGCATATCCTTATATCAAAATTTTCCAATGAATCGTTCTTATGATCTTTCGCCCTAAAGTCCTTTCAGTAGTCCTTTTTAGTTTTGAAGAGTGGTGTTGTTGATAGTAGTTGTGTGATGATGGAGGAGAGGATTGATATTTTCTTATTTTAATAGTGCTGGAATGCTTATTCCATCTAAGGTTATAAATATGGAGGAAAAAGGAGATAAGGTTTTACGATGGGTAATAAGTCAATTCCTGGTAATAATGTATGAAAGTTTTGTTGGTAAAAGTGACGAGAGAATGAGAAATTCTTATAAGAAGTGGTTAGTAGGAGTTTATGGAGTGGTTATAGTACTAGGATTGAATATAGTAAGAGTAACCCCTTTCTATTCTAAGTAACTATCATTCGAGGACGAATGATCCCAAGGAGAAGATATTGTAACATTTAGAAAATTTCTAAGTTAAGACTCGAACCAATCTTCATTTACTTGTATGTTCACATCGGGCAATTCTTAAATTTCCCATATGTGTAAAGGTAAATTCTTTAGTGTGCGAATGATTTTGGATATCAATTAAGGTCACTAGAAACTCCTAGTACAAAGTAGATTTGAAAGTTTCCTTATCGATTAAGTTTTGATGTAAGATTCTACTTGAGTCAACTTCAAACAACCATATATCTTAGAATATAAAGAGTTACGTGGCCCATAACCTATCAAATTAAAGGTATTTGAATCTACTTTGCAATGTCACAAATTTTTCAACAATCCGATCTTTGAGTAAAAAGTTATGACCATTTTAGAAACCTAATACAATGCTGTTACGAATTAGCCGACGGGAAAACATTTGAAAGGGTCCTTTTTGTCTTTTTATCTCTAAGAAAAGCCTAAACTAATTTCTTTACTAATTAAATACCCAAACAAATAATGTTTTCATCTCTTAATCCATCATTTTTTTCTCTCTCAAACCCTAAGACAAAACCCTAAGGAAAAATCAAAGTAGAAGACTCCATTCAAGATTCTTCCAATCTTTTTCAAGATTCTTCTTCAAGGTAAGTCTTTCTCCAACAATTACATTCTTTTCAATCAAATTCCTCCATAAAATTATGAATCATTAATGAAAATCATAATTCTTGGCCATAGGGATTTCAAGAAACTAATTCAAGAATCTCAAGAAAGGTTTTCTTGATTGTTTACCTTCAAACTAGGGTTTCAAGGCTTCTAATGAAGTTGTTTTTCAAAATTCTTCAAAATTCTCAAAGAACCTTGTTCTTCCAGGTATGTAAATTTATCATAGTGGTGTACTAGTTCGTCTTCATGCCCTACATCTACTTTCAAATCAGTAATCTACTATTCTACCCCTAGATTTGAGTATTCTTGAGATGAGTTAATTTTGAGTTCTCAAGTTGCTATTTCTTTTTGAAATTCTTCTCCTAATTATTGAATTTCTATATATTATGAATTAACATTCTTGAGTTGATTCGTTCATGTCCATAATTCCGTATGAACCCTATGAATTGAGTTATAAATTTCGAGAAACCTTTTAAAACTAATACGTGAGTTTTAAACTGTGTTTTTTTTAGGAAGTAAAGATGAGATTTCAGAAAGAGTTGTATTCATGAGTTTCTATATGGCTATTGAGGTCCTAATTTGATTCGTTCATACCCATAATTCCATATGAACTCTACAAATTGAGTTATGAGTCTTGAGAGTTTTTGAAAGTCAATCATTGTGTTTCAAACTGAGTTTTGAGAAAAAGTTTAAAGGTTTTATTTCATAAAAACTTAAGAGTTTCTAATGTTATATATATATATATATACACACACACACAAACATATACAGATACATATGTATATATGTTGATTATTGTACTTGAATGATAAGTTCATAAATGCATGTTTTCAAGAAGGTAAACACGTCTCATATTTTGAAAAGTATTTTAAGTAATGTAAGAAGTCTATTCTTTGTAATGGGTGAATTTAGCACAAAGTTATGTTAATTACTTTGGAAGAAGTATCGAGCACCGAGTTGGGTTAGAGTCTTTTATGATTCGGAAATCCCATAAAACTACGTTACCAGTGTAGGATAGGATAGAACTGATTCTTCATGTGTCTCCTCAGTGTCTCTGAGAAGGCCAATTAAATGGATCCATAGTCACGATATCATCATATACCCATGGCATGGTATAGGATGGGCCCTCACAACGTGCGGCAGGACATTGTATTATTGTCAGGCTCATCGTAATGGTTGTCGATTAGAGAAACTCCCCACAAGGAAAGTATATTATTTTCATGTTGCTTTTATTGCATATCTTATTGTAACGCTTAAATGGTTTTCAGTTCATGTTCATGTATTTATTCAGTTGAGTTGCTTTCAGTCATTTAGTTTAGTTATTTGCTTACTCAATAATATGACATACTCATACATTACATGTACTGATGTCATTCAACCTGCATTCTTTTATGACGCTGCTATAGGTGTTCATGATCATCAACATACGCTTCACTGAGATCACTCTACACTCCAGTTAGCTTTGATGAGCCTCCTTGTAATCCAGAGAACTTCACAGTTGCTTTCCAGTTAGTAGTTTTGAGGTGTCGTGGGTCCTGACCCTACATCCTTCCTTAATAGTACAGGATTCATAGATAGACAGTTTTCGAGAGTCTTTTAGTTTTAGATGTTTTATTTAAAACTTATGTTTCATACTCAGTATATTTAGTTTAGTTTTGAGAGTCAGTAAACTGTTTTTAAACGTTTCTTTCTATTTAATGCTTATGTATGCTTGAGTTAGTCTTCCTCTTGTAGTCAGTCAGGATGAGAGTTCGCTTGGGGACCATCAATGGTTCTCGAGTGCCGGCCACGTCCAAGGTGTAGGCTTGAGTCATGACAAATTCATAATATGTATATTTTTGGATCGAAAAATTACTTTAGTGATTAATTTATCATGATATTGAGAGAAAATAATATAATAGTACTTAAGTAGGGTAAATAATATTTAGCTGTAAAAAAAATTGATATTGTTTTATTGAAATGAAAATCATGAAAAATGTCAGACTAAGTATATAATGTTTGAATAGAAAAAAAAATTGGTTACCTATAATGATGATTCAATTTTTCTTTAATGTTTTTGTTCATAAAATATACAAAAAGATAAATATATAACCTTTAAACTCACCCGACGGTATAAGAATTCTAGTACTCTATCTTTTCCGTACAACTTTTAATTGTAAATAATTAAGATTGATTATTTTTTCAACATCTAAATATATATATATATATATATATATATAAAATTATTTGTTTAAAAAGTAATCAATATAAAATTTTAAAAAAATACTAAATGGATATTATATTATATCAATAAAATATTTTTAAAAATTTATATGACAATTGATAGTAGTGATCACTAACAATGTTGATTGTGTTTGCTGATTTGGGATGGTGTTGACTGATGATATTGATTGTGGATAGTATCTTATGGCGTAGTTGTTGGCAGTATTGATTTATTATGGTGGTTAGTGGTGATAGTTGATAATTAGCAGTGGCATGATATTGATAGCTAATGGTTGTTGTGAATGATGATACCGATTAGCTATATATAATAATGGTAATTATTGATAGTGATTAGGTGAATTAATAATGGTTGGTGATAATTACAAATGATGATTAATGATGATGATGATTGATTTTGTTGATTGAACATACAAGTAACTTATTATGGGGAAAACACAATAAAATTAACTAGTCTTAAAATATATAGTAAGAGTTCTAAGGTTTTTTCTTATCAATACACAAATATTTTTTTATATGCTTAAGCTATTTGTCAATCAATCTAAGTATAAATTAATGCTCAAACTCAAATTCCATAAGTCGTTCCACCTACAAATATTGTATACGTGTTATATCTTTTTTATCTCTCATGCATTAAAAATTTATTGATATCTAGTAGAACACTTGAGAAGTTGATGTTATTTATGTTATTGTTACAAGTAAGAATTGCCTAATAATAATATTAATTCAAGATATTTAAAATTAATTAAAGTCCAGAGAATCCTAGTAGCTCTGTTGGTTGGCTACTTGAACTTCCACCTTATTGGTGATGACATAAACTTCTATGTTTTCTACATTTCTAAAGAAAATTTTGTTTTGATTTTAATTCACATCGTCTTCTTGCATCCACCATCATCATCTTTATTGTCTTTCTTTATTTCTTTTTTTTAGTAAATAGCTTTAAAGATTGTGTCACACCCCGAGGCTACGCCCTGGGAGTGGCCGGCACTCGAGAATCATTTCTGATCCCCAAGCGAACCCTTGGCCTTGCTACATGACTTACATGACATTAAAAAATTTGCGGAAGCTTAAATAGGTGAATAATTGAACATTTAAGAAATTTTTAAAATACTAATGTCTTTGAAAATATTTAACATGAACCATGAGTTCAACAAAACATCCTAAGAAAACAATGGAAAACATCTACTCAATCTATCTACGTAGCCTCTAACAATGTGAAATGGATGTTGGAAAAGACCCACGACACCTCCTAGAGACTCACTAAAATGAAATTGAGTGCCCCTAAAAGCAATGAGGTCTCACCAAATGTTGTCTGCGAGTGGATAACGATCTCAATGATTTACCTGTTGATGATCCTGAATACCTGTATTTGCATCATGAAATGATGCAGGTAGAATGATGTATGCACATTGAATGTACTGGTACATGAAAATGTTAGCGTAAACCATAATCTGGTTTTGAAGGATTGAAACAACATAACTGGATTATTACATGAATATGGAGTGAAAAAAAACCATTTAAGCATTACAATATAATATGCAGTGAAAGCAACATGAAAATAATATGCATTACTTGTGGAGAGTTTCTCTTACCGACAACCATTACCATGAGCCTATTAATGATACAACATTTCACCTAACGTTGACAGGGCCACCCTATACTTTGTCGGGGTATAACATGATATCGTGACTATGGGTCCATCTAATAAGACTTCTCAGAGGCAGTGATGAGTCGCATGAAGAGTCAATGCTATCCTATCATACGCTGGCTAGGTAGTTCTATGGGACTTCCAAATCATAAGAGACTATAAACCAACTCAGTTCTCGATACTAATCCCAAAATAATAGATATAACATTATGCTCAATTCACCCATTACAAGGAATGGACTTCTTACTTGATTGAAATACTTTTCAAACATTAGACGTGTTTACATTCTTGAAAAGATGTACTTGTGAACTTATCTTTCAAGTTCAATAATCAACATAGATACATAAGTATACATTTTGTTATATAAATAGCATTTGAAAACTCTTAAGTGTTCATGAAATAAAACCTTTGAACTTCCCTCTTAACTATACCTTGACTTGAAAATATGAGTTTAAGAATAATCATCAGAATATGCGTAAGATACATTAATGATTAATGGACGTTTAGATAGTTTATAATAAGAAATGAATGACAACTCAGTTCAATGGAACAAGTATGGAACGAGAACAGAGAAGGAACTATTTACTGGGGTCTGATTGGAAATCCTACTGGCGCGTAGCACCAGACCCCCATTTGATGGGCGTCTGATTGGGAATCCTACTGGCACGTCGCACCAGACCCCCATTTACTAGGGATCTGATTGGGCATCCTACTGGTGCATCGCACGATCCCCCTGGAGCCTTGGGGGCGCGATGTCCCACCCCAAACCCAGAATTTTGACGAGTTTTTCCTGTTCAATTCATAGCCTAACCCACTTGGAATTGAATGATTCATTTTCAAACTCATTTCGATTCATAAACCCAACAAAATTCATCGAAAACTCCCTCAATTCACACCAAGAGCAACACTCATTTGCAAAACCCTCACTTTAACAATCTAACATGACTTTATTGATAAAGAATAAAGTAAAACCTTAAGAATTTCTCAAGAACCTATAAATAATTATTTCATGAGTGATTTAGTGATGAAATACATGTTTGGTGTGAGGATGAACATAACCATCACTATGAGAAGCCTCACGTACCTCTTCGGGATCAAACCCTTGGCGAAAAAATCCCCGAATCGCAATAAAACTTGATGAACCCCTTGAACCTTCCCTCTTTTCTATTCTTGAACTCTCTTCTAAAATCCTAAGCGTAATTAGGATTTGTAAAACTGACCCAAATCAGATTTGACCCCAAAATAATACTAAAATCTGATTGAGAAAGGAAAAGATCAAAATACCCCTCACAGATTTGGGTAACTTTCCTTAATTGGACAACCTAACTTCAAACGGGCATGTCTCCCTCATAGGAGCTAGAAAATTAGCAAACTTGGTGACGTTGGATAGAGGATTTCAAGACCTTTCACTTGATCTTTTATGGGATACATATCTTATTCTCTACTAAAATTTATAGCCATTTGAAGTTGACCCAAAACTCACAACTTAAGTATAACTTGTAAAAATGTCAGATATGGCCCTTTCCAAATTAGTTCTTTCTAAATTTAGCTCTTTCAAATACCGAGGTGTTACAATATCTCCCCCTTGGGAACATTCGTCCTCTAATGAGATTACTCTAAGTAGACTAAGGGTGGTAGCATCTAACATCCAGCTCAAACACGCGATATGCAAAGTAACACAACATTTCAACTAAAAGAAAATACCAAGAAAATGACTAGTACCTTGATTTGGAATTTCTATGGACTCAAAGAGATGTGGGTATCTCTTCTTCATATCCTCCGCAGCCTCCCAAGTAGCTTCCTCAACAAACTAATTCCTCCATAAGACCATGACTGAGGCTACCTCTTTGCTCCTCAACTTGCGAATATGAAAATAAAAAATCTAAACAGGAATCTCCTCATAATATAAGCTATCATATATACCAATGTTTGTTGTCGGTATAATAAGTGAAGGATCACCCATACACTTCTTCAACATTGAAATGTGAAGCACAGGATGAACTGCTGCTAATTCTGACGATAGCTCCAACTCATAGGCTATATTGCCAATCCTCTTGGATATCCTGTAAGGGCCATTATACCAGGGACTGAGCTTCCCCTTCTTGCCAAACCTCATAACATCTTTCATGGGTGAAACCTTCAAATAAACCCAATCATCCACCTTAAACTCCAAGTCTCTTCTCCTAACATCAACGACTTTGTGTTGTTTTCAACCTCTCTTGAATAATATTCACCTTCTTCATAGCTTGATGAACCAAGTCTGGTCCTATCAACCCAACCTTACCAACCACAAACCATCTAATAGGAGATCTACAACTTCTCATATAGAGAGCCTCATAGGGAGCCATCTAGATGCTAGATTTGATAACTACTGTTCTACGAAAACTCAATGAGAGGTAAGTGATCATCCCAATTACCCTTATCCTCTCAAGTCAAAATCGTACGCTCAGCTTGACCATCCATCTGACGATGAAAAACAGTACTCAAATTTACCTTTGAACCCAAACCTTTCTATAAATACTACAAAAATTATGTGGTGAATTGCGCACCTCTATCAGAAATGATGGACACCGGAACTCCATGAAGTCTGACTACCTCTTGAATATATAACTTAGCATAATCCTCTCCTTATATGGTAGTATTTACCAGTAAGATATGGGTTTATTTAGTCATTCGATCTACAATCACCCAAATCGAATCATGCTGCTTACGAGACCGCGGTAACCTAGTAATGAAATCTATATTGATCATCTCCTGCTTCCATTCGAGAAGATCTATGTTCTGAGCCATACCACTAAGTCTCTGGTGTTGTACCTTGACTTGTTCACAATATGGGCACTTAGCAACGAACTTTGCAATACACTTCTTCATGTTACTCCACCGATAGACTTCCCTTAAGTCACGATACATCTTTCTGGAACCTGGATTGATAGAGTATCTGGAGCTATGAGCTTTCTCCATGATCCTCTCTTGAAGTTCATCAATCTTTGGTACACACAATCTGCCTTGATACCTCAATACACCATCTCCCCCTTGTTCAAAAGCCATGACTTTCTGCTTATGAACATTTGCTTTCAATTCAAGCAAAATACAGTCTTGTTTTTGTTTCTCTTTCACTTCTGACACTAGTGATGATTTATCCCCATTCATCACCACCACTCTTCCTTCATTTGAATCCATTAACCATACTCCCAATCGTGCATGTCTGTGCACATCTCTTGCTAAATCTTTCTTGCCTTCCTCAACATGGGCGGTACTGCCAATAGACAATTTGTGCAAAGCATCAGTAACAACATTAGCCTTACCGAGGTGATAGAGAATACTCATATCATAATCCTTGAGTAACTCCAGCCACCTCCTCTGTGTGAGATTAAGTTCTTTCTTACGTAATACATACTGAAGACTCTTTTGATCGGTGAACACATCAACATGAACACCATAAAGATAGTGACGCCATATTTTCAAAGCAAACACTACTGCAACTAACTTTAGATCATGGGTTGGGTAACTCCTCTCATTAATCTTAATAAGTCTAAAGGCATAAGCTATGACTTTTCCATTCTGCATCAATACATAACCCAGTCCAACTCTAGACGCATCACAATATACCACAAAACCTTGCGTACCTTTTGGTAAGGTCAACATCGGGGCAATAGTCAACCTAGTTTTCTATTCTTGAAAGATTTTCTCACAAGCTTGAGACCATTGAAACTTAAATGTTTTTTGAGTCAAGTTGGTCAATGGGGATGAAATAGATGAAAAGCCCTCGACAAACCTTCTATAATAATCAACTAATCCCAAGAAACTCCTAATATAAGTTGGAGATGTGGGTCTGGGACAGTTCTGTACTTTCTCAATCTTCTAAGTGTCAACTCAAATCCCATCACTAGAAACAATGTGGCCAAACAATGCCACATATTCAAGTCAAAATTCACGCTTGGAAAATTTAGCATACAACTCTCTATCCTTGAGAGTTTCAAGAACTACTCTTAGATGACAATCATGATCCTCCTTATTCCTTGAAAAAATCAGAATGTCATCGATAAACACGATAACAAACATATCTAGATAAGGCTCAAACACTTTGTTCATAAGATCCATGAACACTGCAGGAGCATTAGTCAAACCAAAAAGACATAATTAGAAACTCATAATGACTATAGCGGGTCCTGAAAGCTGTCTTTGGAATATCACTCTCTCTTACTCTCAACTGATGATAGCCAGATCTGAGGTCTATCTTACAAAAACAAGTGGCACCCTGATGTTTATAAAATAGATCACCAATCCTCGGAAGTGGATACTTATTCTTGATAGTAACCTTGTTCAATTGGCGGTAATCAATACACATTCTAAGAGAACCATCCTTTTTTCTCACAAATAAGACCGGGGCACCCCAAGGTGAGACACTAGGTCGATTAAAGCCCTTATCAAGGAGATATTTCAACTACTCTTTCAACCATGCAGATCCATTGTATATGGTGGAATGGACAAAGGTTGAGTATCAGGAATAATATCTATGCCGAAGTCAATTTATCTCTCTGGAGGGACTCCAAGAAGATCATCTGGAAATTCCTCTGGAAAAACCCCTCACAACTATAACTGGTTCAATTGGCAGTGTCTCAACACTAAAGTCATTAACTCGGACTACGTGATAGATGCACCCTTTAGATACTAACTTTCAAGCCTTAAGGTATGAAAATAAATGACCTTTAGGCACTACTAAACTACTCCTCCACTCTAAATTAGGCTCATTATGAAACTGAAACTTGACTATTCGAGTTCTACAATCAACTGAGGCATAACAAGCGTGAAACAAGTCCATACCTAGAATAACATCAAAGTCCATCATGTCTAGCTCAACTAAGTTAAGCATGGTATCCTTGCGTTTGACAAAGATGACATAATCACGATAAACTCTCAGCTAGGAAAAACTCACCAACATGTATGGAAACACTGAAGGGCTCAAGAAGTTGTTCGAGAAGAATATCAAACCTCATAGAAATATATGGAGTCACAAAAGATAGACTCGCACCTGAATCAAGTAAAGCATATACGTAAAAAGTAAAGGTTTGAGCATACCTGTTAGAACATCTGGTGAATTCTCTCGCTTTTGGCGGCTGGTGATAGCATACAAATGAATTTTACCTCCGCCTATCCCTGAAGTAGCTCCCCTCAGAGCAGCCCTACTTACCAGAGCCGCTGAGGAAGATTGGACTCTATTGCCCCCATTACCATTTCCCTGACTTTTCTTGGGACACTCCTTCGAAAAGTGACCCGTCCTCCCACACTTGTAGCAAAGATCCGTACAAATAAAAAAATTCTCCCAGATGAAGCTTACGACACTTACCAAAGAGTGGGTTGTGAAGGAACCCTTGTTCTATATTTCCCTGCGACTGAGAGCCTTGACTTTTGAAATTCTGGGAGTTCTGATTCCTCTAATCATTACTGTTCCTTGGTGTAGGCGCACTAGCAGATGATGGAGCAGGTCCTGATGACCTCTACTAAAAATATGATTGGCTCATATTCCCAGTCTTCTGATGGTCGGACGCATGACCTACTATCTTAGCCCTCTTTCTACGGAAATCTTCCCTGTCCTTCAACTTGTTTTCCTCAACCTGGTACACATGAATTAGAAGCCTGGCTATGTCCATGTCTCCAATCAGCATAGACGCCTTACCTTTCTTACTCTATAAGCGGGCCAATCCATACACAAACAAGCTCATTATGCTCCTCATATCAGAGTTTCAAAGCATAGCGAGGCTGTTGAGTGAACTTGAGGTTCTACTTTTGCACACTCAGGGATTTATGTTTCAGATTTAGAAAGTCTCTTACATTTGCTTCCCTCAGCTCGTAGGGAAAGAAGTTCCCTAAGAAGGCATCTTCAAACACAACCCAAGTCAATTGCGGTGCCCTTTCCCTTTTCTTCTTCCACTGATCAAACCATATCCTAGCAGACGTTCAACATCAAAAACTTGCATGACCTCAAACACCTTTCGCAGTTCTTTTACAAAGATTTATGGATCCTCATTAACCTTTGACCCAGTGATCTCTAGGGGACTCATTCTCATAAATTCTCGGACCCTGGATTCCTCATTCCCATCTTGATGTCTGGTTCCTTGGCGACCAAACTGTGTTGTTACCACTTGAGTCAACATTTGAATTGCATTTCTAAATTCAACATTTGTGACATCTCCCTAAAGTGGTTGTACTTCTGGTGCATTGGGAACCCCTTGATCTTGAGGGTTAACATTCCTTCTAGCAGGATGTCCTCAAGCAACTCTTTATGGAGGCATGATTTGAAAGATATGCGTAAGCACGAGTTAGAACAAACTTTCATAAAGTTAAATATATCGCATGAACATCAGTAGAAAAAAGTTAAGTGTTTTCCTAAATGATGTAGCCTCCTAATTATAGATGTGGTGTACTTCACACCGACAACTAAGACTCTACAGACACAACATCATAGACACCATAAGACTCTTGAACTCTATGCTCTTGTACCAAGTTTGTCACGCCCTGAGCCTAAGCCCTGGCATGGCTGGGACTCTACAGACACAACCCATAACGATTTCATGGATGATTTACTGAAAGAAATACATGTTTGGCGTAAGGATGAACATATCCATCACTATGAGAAACCTCACGTACCTCTTAGGGATCAAACCCTTGGTGAAACAATCCTCGAATCGCAAGGAAACTTGATGAACACCTTGAACTTTGCCTCTTTTCTCCTCTTTTCTCTTCTAAAACTCTCTTTTGAAACCCTAAGCGTAATTAGGATTTGTAAAACTGATCCAAATCAGATTTGACCCCAAAATAATACTAAAAATTGTTTTAATTTGATTGGGTAAGGAAAAACACCAAAATACCTCTCACATTTTTAGGTGACTTTCCTTAATTGGGCAGCCTGACTTCAAACATGCATATCTCCCTCATACGAGCTTCAAATTATCAAACTCGGCGGCGTTGTAAAGAGGATTTCAAGGCCTTTCATTTGATATATTATGGGTCACCTAACTCATCATGTACTATAAGTTATGATCGTTTAAAGTTGACTCACAACTTAAGTATAACTTGTAAAAAATTCAGATTTGGCTCTTTCCAAATTACTTCTTTCTAAATTTAGCTCTGCCAAATACCGAGGTATTACATATTATATATAAATTATACTTATACTTAACAATTCACAATGATTCTCCACTTTTGATAATTTCTCATGTTTTTCTTTCAGTTAAAATTTCTGATCGATTTTTTTTACAAAAAAAGAATGTTTTCACCGAGTATTGCAAAAATATCAAAGGTTTATGTCTTTATTTATTGACGTAATACACTCGTGCAAAGCACATACACTAGACTAGTATAAAATAATGAGCATGGGAACTTAAGATACTGCAAGTTTTATTTTTTTATTTCCTCTAAAATTTACTTGTTTCTTGATGTAAGTTGTTTACAATGTTATTTATATAAGTAGAAAAATAAATAAAATGAAACAATGAAAAGGTGAAATAAATGTATAGTCATTGATGAGATCAAATTCCCTAGTATCTTTTTGTTTTTTTGGCCCTTTTATTTTCATTTACTTTCTTTAGTATATAATTATTTAATTTTTTATTTAACATCAAAATTTTAATAATTAAGATATTATTTAAAGAAAAAGAACAGAGAAGAGATAGCACCTGCAATAGCATTGATGACACACAATAAAATCATAAAAGTAACAGTACAAAATTATTTTGTTATATTTCGTGAATTCAATAGTATTAATTATTATTTTGACCATCCCAAATAGGTATTATATATATAGGAATACTTAATGAAAAATACATAAATATTAAATCATTAGAGGTGAAAAACAAAATATAAAAAAAAAACCTTTTTGATATTTGAATGGGAAAAGACTATTAATCATACTGTAGTAATAACATATCTAGTCAAAGGTGAAAGAAGGGTAAAATATAATTATATATTCAGTCAAAGATAGCAGTATAGAATGTACACAACCATTAATCATATTACAAGAATAACATATCCATTATATAGTCAAAGAATGTTGAAATATATATATATATATATATATATATATATATATATATATATAT